>CAJNRD030001120.1:974677-1010757 GCA_905319865.3 Cotesia congregata | reverse complement strand
TTACATATATGTAGTTTACAAAATTACTTATAATTATTTGAGCGGTCAATTAATTGGATAACGGTCGGTCATTTATTGGGTTTCTTCGGTCAATAATTGGTGATTTTAGTATTTCAAGATTCAAATAACAAAATTAATATAATTTTGTTAATTTTTATTATAAATAGTTATTAATTATTATTAATTAAGTATTTAACTTTAATAAAATCCATTACAAATTGTTTTTAGTAGGTTAATAGATTTTTTATAGCTTAGTACAGAAAAAGAAAACCTTAATCGGTCAATAATTGGTGCATTTACCCTAGTTGTAATTTATTTAATAAAAAAAAAATTAAAAATTTTTAAGCGTCTGCTAACTTCAGTGTCATTAAAATTCAAAAATTTTTTTTACAAATAAATTGTGGCAACAAAATATTGACATGTAAAAATTAAAAAAAAATTAAAATTGAAATTTTTTTAAAATTATTATTATTTTAAAAAAAAAGTGTGATTAATTGAGCAGATATTTATTAATGTTTTATAACTCATAAATTATGGCAGAAAAAAATTAGAGAAAAAAATTGATATGTAGAAATTAAAATTGCAATTTTTTGATTATAATTTTTCAGAACAAATTTAATTGTTAAAAAAAATATATAATTGTCTAATTACTGATAACTTTAATGTCATTATTTCAAGGATAAAATTTTCTTATTTCTAAATTTTTTTTAGATGATAAAATCACCAATTTGATTTTTTAATTTTTTTTATTTAAAAAATTAATTAATTCTGAGATGTTTTTTTAAGATACTGAAATCAACAGACCTTTTAATAATTGTTGATTCTTTTATCTCTCTTTATTTAAATAATTACTAAAAAAATTATTTTTTAAAATTGCAATGATAGTTTTAAAATTTTTTTTATATTTTTTTATCAAATTTCTGAGTGTCAAAAATGTCTATTATTTTTTTTTTTTATAATTTGACTACAAAATTTTCTAATGAATAGAATAAAGATTTGAAAAAATCTTGTAAATTGTAAATTTATTTTATACACAAAATAATTATCATTTATCTGTTATTTTTATCATGAAAAATTATTATACTTAAATTAGCGACTATCTGACAATTTATAAATATTTTTATTTCAATAAAATAAATTCCAAAGGTATAAATCAAAACAATTTAACAAAATTCTCTTAAATTTAATTAAAATTCCAAAATTCATTAAAAAAATTATAAATTCTTTCAGTCCGTATTAAAAAAAGAAAGTTTTCACTTTTACTGAAAAATTAAAGCCCTCTTGAAAGTTTAGAAAAATTTCTAATCATTAGCTTTAAATTCTACGCATTAGCTTGAAGCAACAATTTTTAAAAAAATCTTCAGGCGAGTCATAAAAAAATTTACTTCCAGGACTCTTTACGAGAAATCGAAAGCAATGAATCAATGCTCTTCACCCAGCAATGTTCATTACCTCTCGAAAAAAGTCCAGACGAGAACAAAAGCCCGGAGCAAAAGCTATCTTCCCGAAAGAACCTCCTCTTGGACCTATTCGATCGACCTCCAGAGGTTGAAGACATACCGGAAGAATCCTCTTGTAAGACCCTATTACTAGACCTAATGTCAAGATCAGCTACCCCCTCACCTCCAAAAGAGCGTGAACCTCTAAAGAACCTGCTCCTAGAAACAATGTCCAAAAAGACGCCAAATACCATTCGTAAGAACCTCTTAACCGAAAAGAACGACCGCAGCCCTTTCAAAAGACCTTTATCACCCAAGCCAAAAGAGCCTCCGAAGACTTTAGTGCGTAAATTTCCTGGGCCGGCAGGCCTGCTCAGTTTCTCGGCTGCTAAAAAGAATCAAAGCTTATCCAAAGCGCTTAATGATAACCTACATGATTCAGACGAAGAAAGGGCTGAGTCTAGATTTTGCTCGCAGGATACCAAAAAGCTGTTTACCGACGGCGCATGGCGGCTTATGATGAACGAATTGCCGCAAGATTACCTTACTGGTAAGGACATTTCGTCGATAAAGAATCTAGGAAGAAGCAAGAAAATTCCAATCCTTGCTGGAATTATCGAGAAAATTGACTGGTCTGCTGCTAATCCGCGAGTAACTCTTAAAGACATTTCGGATTCTATCGAAGGAATGATGCACAAAGACATTTTCGCGAGGTATCCCAGTGTTTTGCAGCCAGGAGTCGTTGTTCTGCTTCGCGACGTTGGAATTCTGAATCTCCGTGGGTCAAAAGCGTCCCTAACTACTTCTATACTCTTTATTTCACCTATAAGTATCGTAGCTGCCTACAATGACAAGTCAAGGCTTATTACCACACCGGAACTTACAAAATTGATGGAACAAGAGCTAGGAAGCCAAGTTAGTCGAGGAATTCCGGATACTTTGATGGATACGAGCGATTTTGAATTGGATGATAACTTGTTCGAAGGATTCGCCGTGCTAGAAGCTTCTAGTGTCCAAGATAACCTAAGCCAGGAATTGGCTAGAAGTGAGGAAGTTCCAGGAACTACCTTTGGTGATAATCTGCTGGATGATAGCGATGATGAAATGATGTCCCAGATGCAACTTAGTCCGGAAAGAAATGATGTGGTGAATAATGCTAATGGAGATACTAATAATGAAGACACTTTTGGAGATAGTGATGATGAACTTTTATCGCAGTTGGATATGGATGCGGTGGTTAATACTTACGATAAATGATTTAGATTAATGATTGTTTTTGAGATACTCAGTATTAGTGGTTAAGGTTAAGATTTTGTATAAGTGTTATTATGAAGTTGTTACCTGATTAAAGGTTTAATAAATTTGATACATAATATTATTGGTGTTCTTATTTTTAACTTTTTTAAATTATAGGTATATTATTTAAGTAAATTAGTAACAATGTCTTTATTAAAATTATGACTCGAAAAGAATATTTTTATAAGGAGCGCTTTTGTAGATATAATTGGTAGCTAAATTTGTCATTAAAGAAAAATTTGGGAACTGGCGAAAGAAAAGAGGGAGCTTAGTAGGAATTTTTGGGTAACTGAAAAATAATTCGGGAAACCCAGACCGGGAATCGAACCCGGAACATTTGGTTAAGTGCTAAGGGCTCTACCGGTTAAGCTATCCGAGACATTGTCCGTAACTACTATTCAGTCACTAACTAACTTAAACAGCCGAAATAGTGTAACGATCCTTTAGTCACACTCTTTATAATAATATTTAGATAGATGGATATACATATTTATTTTACCTTAGAGCCAAAGCTTCCTCAAGGCCATCAATAAGCAATACATTATTATACAAGTATACAACATTAAAATATAATTACAATAATAGTTAATAATAATATTTATTGCTATGTACTTAAATCTATAAACATAGAAAATATCTTTTATCATGTAAACATCTTTTTATCTTATATACATTATGGTTCAAGACAAGGAAAATCTTAAAAATAATTTTTTTGGATCCAGAATTTTTCTCTTGAATCAAATTAATTTTTTTTCAGTGTATAAATGTATTGAATACTATGAAAATTCAAAAGACGGAAGGATTAATCATTAAATTACTTAAGTAGCAAAATTGTAGTGACAAGTAAATTTTAATAATTGAATAAAATTTTCTCAATAATTTAGGCTGATTTGAATTTTAAATTACCTTAATAATCTATAAAACGTATTACCCGAGCATAGCTTCTCTGTATACATGTATATGTCTAGCGAGTATGTGTAATCATGCATAATGACACGTGTCGCTAGATTGACTACTATGCAATAAGACCAATAAAGCCTCAAATTTCCTCAAATTATCTAAAGCTTATGATTTTTAAAACAAAACTTTTATCTTAGAACCAGGAAAAAAAATTGTTTTTTCACATAAATAAAATTTCATCAAGTATATTATAATCTGTATACAAATATGACAATAATTAGATGTAACTAGTGTGAATAATAAATTCAAACAAAACCACTGAGAATTATTCATAGATTAAAACTAAAACCTGTTCTAAACTATTTTTATTTCTGCGAAATGTATTTCGCAATAAAATTATTGATTATTAATTGTAATAATCAATCAGACTAGTTGAGAAATTAATTATCTGTCACAAAAAAAAAAATTGAACTCATTGTTAATGCTCGTAAAAATTCCCCAGGATTAAGAAATAGTGACGCAATCTGTCGATTTATTCGAAAAATTTCATGTCTAATTATTTAAAAATTTACAACATACTCGTTTAGTTGCATAACATCTTTATTTATTTATATATATTTTTCTTATTTATTAAGATGTCACGTGTCGTAACTTAGTGACAAGATATGTGCGTGTAGATATAAATATGTAAGTAAGTTACATCTGTAATCTTAATTACGCGGTAATTTAATAAAGTAATGATTTTTACATTGACATTACTATTTCCGCAAATTAGTGGGAACGGCTCCCTATCATGCGATATAGGGTTGATTCAAGGTTGATCCAATATAAATAAGTATTAATAAATATATACCGTAACTTTTTTGTTAAGCTACGTCACCAGACTTGAAAAAAATTTTTTTTTCATTTACATACCTTTCAAATTTATTTATTTAATAAAATAAAAACTAGTCGAGTGGAAAGAAATATTGCCGATCCGAAAAATAAGATTATTTTGAACAGAACCTTGATTTGATTCAATATTTTCTCCTTTTTAAGCTCGTTTTTAATGACATTAATTAATTAAAATTGAATAAAGTTATTGTTTTATTATAAAAGAATCTTATTTTGAGTCAAAAACATCGACAGCAATCGAATAGTAATTATTTTTATAAATTAGTTCTTGGTTCCGCCTCTAGGTGGCTACGCCTTCTCGCTAGTAGAAAATTCTAACCAGAGTATATAAGTAGACAATTTTTCTATAAAATAAATTACAATATTATAGTAATTAGCGCGTTTTAATTTTATTATTCGTGATTGAATTTATATAAATTTGGACAATTAATTATTTTATTAGCAGAAGTATATTAATAAAACAAAATTATTTTAAATAAAACCTTGTTTTGAATCTTAAATATTTCTTAGCTTTGTCAAAAGTATAAGATTGGTAATTTGTATATAAATTAGTTCTTGGTTTCACCGATAGGTGGCTACGCCTTCTCGCTAGTAGAAAAATCTAACCAGACTATATAATAAGCCTCAAATTTTTTTCTATAAATTAAATACATAATAAAGAGACCAATTAGAACTATAAATTGTATCTTATATTAATCACAAAGTTTTCCTTTTTATTTATTATATAATTTTTTTATCAATATTAATAAATTTTTTTTTTTAATTAACTTATACCACTTGGAATTCTATAATTATGTTATCAAAAATTCTATATACCTTGTAGTTTAATTATAATTAACAATTTAAAGTCAAATACGGCATCTGTTATTTGCGGCCATATTGGATAGTTTATTTAGTACTAATTTGAACTGCTAGGTGGCGTTGTATTAAAAAGTCTAAGGTAGTCAGGTTTTTTTTGAAAAAAAAAAAATGTTTTTCGACAAAAAATTATACTTTAAAATTTAAACAAAGAATATGATAATTAAGTCCATTTTTATTCTATAAATTTCATCGTTGTTTTATTCTCTTTCAATAGTTGCGGTTCCGAGGTCTTAGCAAGGCCATTAGAGAATCGGAAAGGAAATATGTAACAGACGGATAATGATAGTCTGCGTTCTGTCTGAATAAACTCCGCTAGTTTATTAAAATTAAATAAAATAAGAAATTACACTGAGATTAAAGTGAATAGTAATATAAATGTCACTCTGGATTTTGTTAGCCTGCACAATAGATTAGTAATTAAGGCGTAGATAACAAAAGTATCATCACATTGTGCATAAATCCTTGACAATGACTCTAGTTTGCCATTGGACTTAGCGTCAGTGTCATAAAACAAGCTAAAAATTCGAATTTTTTTTTACTATTTCAAGAATCATGCGCATTAATCCGTATAATGATCTTGATCATCATAAATAATTGTATAACTAAGTTATTAGATCGTTATTAATTTTTTTTTTTAGCCAGTTAGAGTTATTGTTTATTTTTTCTGAATAAAAAAACGGAATAAATTACCTTTAGCGACCTTGGATTAATTTTTCATGATTTTTTTCCGCAGATCGCTCAAATGATTATTAATAATGGTTAATTTATATAAAAAACAATTTTTTACAAGTAATAAGTCGCTTTTTTTAATTATTTTTATCTTATCGGTTTAAATTGCGCGCCACTTTTCATAAAGCCATGGGATTTCCAAGATTTTTTTCGCGGGAAATTTAAATTTAAAAATTTCTTTTTTTTTTTTTTTTTTTTTTTTTTAATGCGGGAATTAATTTGTGTGATAAAAATTGAAAAGTAAGCGGGTAATTTATTCAATTTTCCGCAACGGTATTCTAGATTATAGATGCAAATAAATTGCAGTAGTTAACTCAGTATTTTATTGCATAAATAATGTCAAGTACAAATAATACAGTTGTAAAAAAAATTAATTAAAATTTTTCCCACAAATATACTTTCTAATATTTATATTTAATTATTGATTAATATTAATTTTTAATTAACAAAAAAATATCAATGAATTTTTAAAATAAACATTACAATCTTAATTAAATATAATTACGATAATTCGACAAAAAAATTAATATTTAATAGCAAGAGCGTGTTAATTGTAAAAATAAATTCATAAAGCAAGATCAACAAACTTATCTTTCGTTTTAAGACACAACTTTTATTGTTATCGTTTTCGAGATCTACTTATCGCTCAAGTACAATATAATTATGTTTTTTTTTTTAGACTTTATTTGTCTATTCGCTGTTCACAGTCTAGAATAATGTATATGTTTTTGTCGCGATGTATGATGGGACAATTGAACGGCAATTGCGGAGAAACAATTTGATTAAGGTCAATAATTGAGGAAGAGAAAGAAATGAGTTTTAGGACACGATAATTCGAACAAATGATTTTTTTATTGGCTCTATAATCGACTTTTAATTATTAAAAATTATTTTTTATACTTTGAATAATATTTACTTTGGATTGAATATTTCTTTTTTTTTTTTTTTTTTTTTCAATATTGTTGGGAGTTATTAAGGTTTAAGGGGGTCAGGGATAGATAAAGATATTAATTAAATAAAATTATCCTCCTATTGTGTACAGGTCGTTAACATGGCTAATTACACTTTCTTTACTCGGAAAAAATTTTTTTGTTACAAATTTTTGTGTGAAAAAATTTCAATTTTTTTTTTTATTAAAAAAATTAATTTAATAAAAAAAAAAGTTTTTTTTTTTAATTAAAAATTTTTTTTTTAATAAAAAAAATTAAACAATTTTAATATTTTAAAAAATAAAAAAAATAAGGTTTTTTTTGGAGAAAAAATTTATGAAAAAAATATATAATATAAGGACAATAATTAACATAAAAAAAAAATTGCTTATAGTACGTGAGTAAGATAATAAAACGCCTTATTATGTTAAAATAATGCTACGTATATACCGTAATTGCATTGAAATGACGTAAGTGAACATTCGAACACTTGAATATTCGACAGTAATAATAAATAAACAATGAAAAGTTCGGAGAAAATGATACTTAAGATATTTTCAAAATTACTTTTTTTTTGAGTAAGTACTTGAAGAAAATTCAGCTGAAAGATAAATAAAAGAATTTAAATGATTTTTGAGACAACGGATAATAAAAAGTAATCTTGAGATTACGGTAATTGTAATTTTATCTTAATGTAATTAGCGATCTTCAAGTGGTTTCAATATACGTGGCCTAAAAAGATTGTTTATATATACCCAAACACGGAAGTTATTTTTAAGAGGTACTTGAAAGAATATTTTAAAAATTAGTAAATTATTGCAAAAGATTCAATATTTGTGTTTTTAATTTATGAAAAAATTTTAAGTATTTAATAATAATAATCTCTGTTTTTAAAATTATAATAATTATTATTATTTCCGGTTTTTTTTTAAGTTGTTAATAATAATAATTAAAACTTGTAAAATTATTATTATTATTATTTTTTTTTTTTTTTTTTTTTTTTAATTTAGTTTAAGTCGCTAAAACTACTAAGGTCATGAGCGACTACTTATTATTATTATTATTATTTAGGTTTTTTTTTTTTTTTTTTTTAATTTGTTTAAAGTCGCATAAACTACTAAGGTCATGAGCGACTACTATACGGTAGGGGGTAAACTTTTGAGATTGGAACTCGTTTGTATTTCTTATTAGGTTCGTAATAATTACGTATTCACGTAAATAGTGAAGCGGTCTATACTTAAAGAATTATTAATATATTCTAAAATGTTCAAGGAACAAATACAAATTTTTTTGAATAATTTTAGTAAATATTGAAGATGTAATAAACAAAATATAATTGAGAGTGGCGTCACGCTCCTAGGGTGACCAGTCTAGGGTTAAATATTGAAAATATTCATTGGTGTACGCCGGATTCCAACCCGGTCCAATGCTTTGGTAGCAAGGGCCGGATCCGATAGGCTACTGCGCGCCTTAGTATTATTATTATTATTATTATTATTATAAAAAATTTGAAATATCTTAATAAAGCTAATAATAATAGTAATCTAAACTTATTAAAAAAAATTATATCATCATTATTATTATTTCCGATTTTTTTTTAAGTTGTTAATAATAATAATAATAACAATTAAAAACATATATTATTATTATTATTTTCAATTTTTTTCAAGTTGTTAATAATAATAATGATTAATAACTTATAAAATTGTTATTATTATTATCATAATTATAATAAAAAATTTAAAATATCTTAATAATGCTAATAATAATAATAATAATAATAATCTGCACTTGTTTAAAACAATTATATCATTATTATTATTTCCGGTTTTTTTTACTTGTTAATAATAATAATCACAATTAAAAACTTGTAAAATTATTATTATTATTATTTCCAATTTTTTTTCAAGTTGTTAATAATAATAATAATAATAATTAAAAATTTGTAAAATTGTTATTATAAAAAATTTGAAATATTCTAATAATGCTAATAATAATAATAATAATAATAATAAATAATCTAAAGTTATTTAAAAAATTGTATTATTATTATTAACATTATTGATGGTTTTTTTTAAGTTGTTAATAATAATAATGATTAAAAAAGTGTAAATTTGTTATTATTATAATTATAAAATAAAAAATAAAATATTTTAATAATGATAATAATAATAATGAAAAAAAATATTAAACAAATGAAAAATGCAAGTAAGTTTACGTCAACAGAGATAAAATAGAGTGGGATAGTTAAGTTGATTAGTAAAAGACACAGGTGGGAGGTGAATGAAATTTTAAACGTCAAACATTTAAGTTCCAGTTTAAAATGACAGTTTCACGCGGGCTTTTGCGTTGACCACTACTCGGGAGCGTGTTTTCTTTAAATTAAATTTAAAATAAAAATTTTTTTTTTATTTTAATTTTAATCTTAATCTTATTGTTTCTTCTACGAAAATTACCGTACTTTTGTGCGTAACACTATTCCGATAAATTGACAATATTCTTGTCAAAATAAACAAGTAAATTATTGTGAATGTCAATTGCAATAAAGAGTTTTAAAATAACTGCCAAGAGAATGAGCAATGTTTTAAAAATAATCAATAACGATTTTAAATCGTAATGATGAAAAAAAAAATTTTATATTGAAAGTGTTTTTGGATATTATTTTCAAATGTAAGTTTTTATTTTTTTATTTATAATTATAATCATAATTACTTTCTGTAATGAAAGAGAAATTAATTTTTTGTATCCAAGGCACGCGCAAAATTACAATTGACGAATAGTAATTAGTTATTTGGATTATCGGTGTAAAGATACCGGTTTTTTTTTTTTTTAGTGATGAACTAATGGTCATATTTATGCAAACGTGCTTTGTGAAATTTTGTACGTGAGAAAAATTATTTTTTTTTTAATATTTTATTGCAAAATTTATTGCTGATATATTTTTTGTAAATTTTAAGCAAGTGCAATTTTAAAAATTTTTAATTTTTAATTAAAAAAAAAAATTTTTTTAGATAATTCAATTGAGTCTAAAATTTTATTAAAAAAAAATTTTACAATTTTTTAATTATCAAAAATTGAAAAAAATAATGATAAAATATTTAATTAAAAATTTTAATACAAAAATTAAATCTCTTATTAAAAAAAATTTATTTTTTATATTTTATGGCCAAAAATTAAAAAAAGCTCACTTAAAAAAAATTCGTTCATAATCTTGTGACATAAGAAAAGTATCCGTCCATAAATCAATCATTAAAACTTTTGATTGAGCAATAAAATTTAATAGCTAAATTTATTAACAATATTTACTAGTATTTATGCCGAAGACATGTCTTGGTGGGTAAAAATAATTTATATACCGCGATAAAACTGAAAGGTCAGTCAATCAACATAAGTCTACCACGTAAAGTAATTATCGATACACTTTTGACCTTTAATTGGATACAAAATTACGATGTGATGCATAATATTGGTGATTGTAATAAATATTAAAACTGGTTTCATAATTCCCAATTGCAATTGGGAATTTCCGCTTTTTAATTAATAATATTTCAGATTTTATATAACTAACTTGAGCCGAAAAATCCATCTTCAAGAACGACAGCAACGTTATGACCAATTTTAATGGTAAGTATTCGATAAATCCTTTCTTCATTTGTAAGTTCCAAATTCCGCCTTTAGATAGCGCGCGTTCGATAATTGTTAAGGAAGGGAGATTCCTTCAGACGGCTCAAAATTGCCGTGAAAATTACAGCAATTTCTGGTTTAATTACAAGATTTTCAATAATTATTAACAACAATGTAAAAAATATAAGTACTATTCATTTTTAGGATAGCATTAAGCTCAAGAATAATAAAAATGAAAAATTAAGATTAATAATTATTTTTAATTTAATCTGTAAGAATAATTTTTTATTTATTTTAAAAGTCCAGTAAATTTTACTTAAAAACTTACAAAATGTTATTTAAAATTCTACTATTATTAAATTTTTATAGAATTGAATTCCTTAAAGACGTTTATAGACAAGAAAAAAAAAACACCAACAGGTTATGGGTATTGATTTCTTTTTGGAGCATTAGTGCTGCCTCTCTTTATAGACTATCGCTAACTTATTTTCATCCACGTAAAATACAGAAAGTCACTTCAAACATTTTTTTATAAAAGAAATAATACCGCTCGTTTATAGTATTTTTGATAAAAAATACTTGTTATATATTCAATTAATAATTTTCGGTTTTTTAAAACAATCCTAAGAAAAGTCCGATTGATATTTAATTGTGGTCCTTCATAATTTCTCAACCAATAATGTCTTAGCAAATATATCTCAGGACAAAAAGTTCTTTAGCCAAAAACATCTTCACCAAAAAGGCTTCACTAAAAACTAATTTTCTGGGATGTTTCTGCACTGTTAAAAATTTCTATTGTAATTTTACAAGAAATGTATTGGAAGCTAATAGGCAAAACATTTATTTAAAATTACAATCGGGAGATATAGTAAAATTACAAAACATATATAGCTCAGTGAGGTTACTAATTTTACAAAACTGTTTTGTAATTTTACAAATATTTTTAGATTAGCTACGTTTGTAAAATTACAATACTTTCCTTGAATTTTACTTGAATTGAAATAATAAAAAAGAAAGATTTGATTTAATATCTGTTGTCATTTTATTGTTACGAAGCGCTAACTAGATTTGGTATCTCACGTAGACCTAATTTGTTCAACTCAGATGATTTAAAGTGAAAATAATATATACCCTAACTAAGAACCGAACCCGAGCCGCTTGCTTGCCAGACCGATACCTAACGCCCTACGCCGTACGACCGATAGGTTATTCAACATTTTAGTATTCTTATAAGCTAATCCTATGTGGTGATTGAGCATTACGGATTATTATTTATAATTTACATTAATTGTGTTATTTTATGCTGTTTATTGATAGAAAAGTCTAACATATACTCATTCAAATATATTGATTTCGAAATGATCGTTTGAGCATAATATTAAAATTTATAAAAGATAAATTATGCCTCGAATTTATTATTACAAATAAACAACCATAGACTAAAAATTAGTAAAAATAAATATGAAGGACATTGTTGTTTTTTTATACATCAGTCTCATTTTTGTAAAACTGAAAAGTATTATTTTTAAAATTAGAAAACAGTCAAGTAGAATTACAATTCGCGTAATATAAATAAAATTTTCTGGTAACATTACATTGCACTGTGTAATTTTACAATGAAAATTGTAAAAATAAAAAAAAAGCTTTTTAAATTTTTTATGTGATTATTGTAATATAAATTACAATATTTTTTTATGATTTTACATACAATTATGCCGAATCAGATTACAAATAATGTTTGCAAAATTAAAAAGCTTTTTCTTGAAAATTGACCAACAGTTCTGTAATATTACAATGCGTGTTAGGTTTATGCAAGAAGATTGTAAAATTACAATACATCTTAGTAGATTTCCTGACAGGTGATGGAAAATTACATGAGTTGTATTTTATTTCGCATTGCTATACACTGATTTGTAATGTTACATATCATTTGTTTTGTAATATGATTGTAATTTTACAAAAATTTTTAACCGTGTGGGCAATTAAGGACAATCTGAGAAAAAACCGTTTTTTTTTTTTGAAATTTTGAGGACTTACACTCATAAATATTGTCTATACGCAGGAGTTTTTTTTAGATAGTCCTTGCGGCACTAAATTTTGAAATATTAACATTTAAAATTTCTATGTTTTACATGCAAACCCTATGCTGACTGACGTTTAAGCTAATGTTTTATTAAATATGGTCAAAAAAATTAAAAAAAAAAAAACGATTTTTTCTCAGAACATCCTTAATTGTCCATTAAAATCAATCTATTGACTTAACTCGACCGTGATACAGTTATTTAATGTCATTTTCTTGATAACTTGTCTGTTTGGATTAATCCATCACTATGTACTGAAGATACCCAATACCTTCGGATTACTTTCGTTCAGATTAATTCGCATTAATCATTAAAGTTACTTGAGACTAATCATCTCGTATCAATTATGTCAAGGTCATCGTCATCTGGCACTCAGTCAAGGGTCGGAACCATATCAATTTGTTTGTTTACTATACCACTAGCCATCAATCGCGATAAATACAACTAAATGTATACAACCTGTTAACTTCATTAGTTTCCAAATATTCTAGCCCGATAGCTACCATTGATATCATTATCAACATAGAATTGTCGATTAAACCTAGCCACACACTTCAGGGCCTAATCCCCTTATATTAATATTGCTTCAAAGTAGTTTCATCAGAGATAACCGAAATTGTACTTAAAATAAGTAGACTTCTCCTCCAATCAAAAAAAAACACCGCGAGCTAAGTTATGATTTGGTAATAAAGATAACGTTATACTACGCATTTAGTTACTTGGTTTGGTAACTTAAAAACATCAACGTAACCGTGTTAATATTCCAGTTTTATGCGGTTGTTATTATCAACGTACATAAACATAAGATATTGCATCAATTTACACTTGATTAATTTTTAGTATTTTTTTTCTTATCAATTTTCTTTTAATTTTAGTGTAAAAAGTCAATTTTGTTCTTTAAAAATATATAAAATAATAATTTTTTATATTGAAGTTAATTTTAATAATTAATAATTGCATTAAAAATTTATTGGAAGAAAAAAAAATGGGGATTGAAACCCAAGCCAGGAATCGAACCCGTTTCCGTCCGAATATAAGTTAGAAGCTCCTCTATCGATGCTAATATAATTTTTTTTGATTAAAAATAACCTTCAAGCTGAACAAAACGATAAATTCTATTTTTTAAAAGCTTTTTAATATTTTTTTCGGCTCAATTTTTAGAAGTTAATTCATCGTAAAAATTACTCAAAAACTCAATTTTTTTCTTTAAAAGTAGATAAAATAATTTTTCATTTTTAAGTTAATTTTAATGATTAATAATTTATTAAAAAAAAAAAATGGGGATTAAAACCCACGCCAAGAATCGAACCCGGTTCCTTCTGAATATAAGTTAGAACCTCTTCCATCAATGCTAATGTAATTTTTTCGACTGAAAGTAACCTTCAAGCTAAACACAACTATAAATCCTATTTTTTAAAGGCTTTTTAACCTTTTTTACAGCTTATTTTTTTTATATTTTCTTTTAAATTATTAGGGCTCAAAAATGATAAGCAACCAAATGTGGAGTGGCAAAAAATACGTACGAAGCATGATACAGAAGAACTTCAAATTCACGGCTTTGAGAAAAGTTACTTCAACATAACCTTGACATATCTATCATATATTTTAACGTTAGGATGGGTGCGATTACTTTTTCACTGGTACCCGCATTTTCACTTGTACGCAACTCACAAAAAGTGTCCGTTGAATCGTGCTACCAAGCTTTTGATAATCGTAAGTCACTAAAAGAACAATTATTAAAATTAAAAATAAAATTAACTAACTTATTTAATTATCAGGATGACTATCAGGGAAAATACAAGTCTTACTTCGTGAAAGATGTAAAAATAATAGGAACAAAAAATCTTCGGTAAGAATAAATTACAATTTATAGTTATAATCAATCTGATTAATATTAATTGATGATTAATCGAAATCAGATCAAGCAGACACTTGAAGCTACTAGGCGAGATCGACGGAAATTTACTGAGCAGTATTGAAGGTAAAAGTCTGGGGATTAACCTAGACAACGGCACTAAGCGGGAAGTCCCAGAATACCGGGCTTTCTGGTTTAAGAAGCAGTGCTACATTTGGGACGAGGCCCGGGACGAGTTTGCTGGGTTGATCGGCTTGGACAAGTATGTCTCCTGTCCGGAGCTCCATCTGGGGCACAATAAAGGTCTTTCGCACGAGGAACAACTCTTGAGGTAAGAAAGACATTTTTTATCATGTTAGAATTGAAGATTTAAGGCTAACAAATTTATTTGCTCAGGCGGATCGTCTACGGGAACAATGAAATTATAGTACCGGTCCAAAGCATCCTTGTGCTGTTTTTGTTGGAGTTCTTAAATCCGTTCTACATTTTCCAAGTTTTTACGATATGTGTTTGGCTGGCAGATGCTTATTATTATTACACCGGTGCTATTGTTCTTATGTCGGCATTCAGTATTACCAGTACTATTATTCAAACTCGGCGGGTATGTTTGATTTTTGATTAATTATATTCATTTTTATTTACTAATCTTGACAGCTGACTAATTCATCAAAAACTAGAATTTAATTCATTTTAGTTTAGAAAAAAAATTTTTACTTATATACTCTGGTTAGATTTTTCTACTAGCGAGAAGGCGTAGCCACCTATCGGCGAAACCAAAAACTAATTTATTAAAAAAATTAATGACCAATTTTTTGTCATTTAGAAAAAGTTAAGAAATATTTCAGATTTAAAACAAGGTTCTATTTAAAATAATTTTGTTTTATTAATATACTTCTGCTGAATAATAAAATAATTAATTGTCTAAATTAATATAAATTCAATTGCGATTAAAAAAGAAATATAACGCGCTAATTACTATAATAATGTATATTATTTGAAAAAAAAATTTTCTACTTATATACTCTGGTTAGATTTATCTACTAGCGAGAAGGGGTAGCCACCTATCGGCGAAACCAAGAACTAACTTATAAAAAAAATTACTTATCGATTGCTGTCAATGTTTTTGACTCAAAATAAGACTTTTTTATACTAAAGCAATGACTTAATACTTAGTAATTATAACCAAAAAATAAAATTGTTCTTAGAACCAAAAGAACCTGCGTAGTACAGTGGCATCTATGGATACAGTTCGCGTAAGAAGGAACAATGGTGACTTTGAAACCGTATCTAGTTCCGAATTAGTTCCTGGAGATGTTATAGAACTGCCAAGGCACCAAGGAATTGTGGTTTGCGATGCCGTTCTACTTACCGGGCACTGTATAGTAAACGAATCGATGCTTACAGGTACTTATCACTTATTACTAATTAAAAATCACATTTCCACCATTTATAATTTGTTCTTTCAAAAGGAGAGTCGGTTCCTGTAACTAAAACACCTTTAACACCCCGACCGGTGCTTTACGACGCTAGAGAATGTTCTCAACACACACTGTACAGTGGAACAATGATAATACAAACTAGGTAATACAATAATTAGTATTAGAACTATTGAAAATACTTTTTTCGTTAAAAACAGCGCAGACTTTTGATTAGTTACTTAAATAATTAATTATCTCGTAGATATTATGGTGAAGGTCCAGTATTAGCACGAGTAATAAGAACGGGCTTACAAACAAACCGTGGCGCTTTAGTAGCAGCCATTTTGTATCCACCGCCAGCTGACTTTAAATTTGACCAAGATTCTTACAAATTTATTGGGATACTTGCACTTATTGCACTTATGGGATTAGTTTACACTGTTATTACCAAGGTATTAATTAGATACTGCAACTGATTAATGAATGAATGAATGAATTAATTAATTAATTAATCAATTTTTTAAGGTATCCCGTGGAATAACTGTTAGTGAAATTATAATTGATGCATTGGATATAATAACAATAGTAATTTCTCCAGCATTACCAGCAGCAATGACAGTTGGAAAATTATATGCTCAAACTCGGTTAAAAAAAGCACAAATTTACTGCATTAACAGCCGTGTTATCAATGTTTCTGGCAGTATTAACTGCATTTGTTTTGATAAGGTACTTAGAGAATTAATTTTATCAAAAAAAAAAAACTCTTGAATTAAATCTCAAAAAATTTGGTTTTTACGAACAGCTCGGGATTCGAACCCAAGCCCGTCCGGTCAGTTGGTCGAGTGCTCTATAAACCTTTGACTAAGCTAAAATCACCGTTTTTTTGGTTCAAGAGTTTTTTGCCTTGAATTATAGATCATTTTTGACTAGTTTACTTAAATAGTTTGATTAGATTATGTTTTGTATCATAAATGATGATTTTAATGTTCAGACTGGAACACTAACAGAAGATGGTCTTGATATGTGGGGTGCAGTTCCAAGTAACAATGGAACGTTGTTAAATCCGGAAAAAGACATCAGAAAACTTAGCGAGCATCCAATTTTTCAAGGAATGTTAGTCAGCCATAGTTTAACGCTCATTGACAATGAACTCTGTGGAGATCCGTTGGATGTAAAGGTATGGAATATTCTATCAAGTTAATTTTTTCCAAAGTTCCAATCAACCTAACCTAAGTAATAAATCTGATATCAATTTGTTGTAATTCACGAAAAATTTAAATAGCGCGCTACGCGCGCGCCTAAATTTTAACCAATAATGAATCGTGGCCCGTTTTTTGCGAGTTTCGACCTTTGACTAACTTCAAGACTTTCATGTATTTTAATTTAGAGGATAACTAGGAAGTTGACGTTTTTTCTTTGTTCAAATTTGAGGTTGAACATATGAATGCTCATTTAAACAACTGCCTGATTCAGAAAGATGATTTGAAATGATTACCTACCTAGTATTCAATTCCGATGCTATTAAATCATTTCAAATTAAATTTTTTAATCAGGGTTGCAAAATTCTTGGTCCTATTTATCACAAATTTGAGATTAAATACATTAGAAATAGACTTTCTTTGTGGCTATAAGATTGATAGCAGAATTCTTGGTTCACCTTACTTTCCTGCTCTCCTGTTAGCATTTTTTAACATTTCAGGGGAACAAGAAGTGGTAATTCATAGTAAATTTGCTACTTGCTACTTGATATCAATTTGTTGTAAATTATCAAAAATTTGAGATTAAATCCATTAGAAATAGGCTTTTTTAGACTAATCCTTTTGCAGATGTTCGAAAGCACTGGCTGGGTATTAGAAGAGCCCGAAATATCAGACACTAGCAAATACGACCTCTTGGTGCCAACCGTCGTAAAACCATCAGCAGAAAACTTGAACACTATCTCTGAAATTGGAATTGTGCAGCAGTACCAATTTTCCAGCTCGCTTCAAAGAATGTCTGTGATTTCCCGTGTTCTGGGTTGCGACCACTTCGAATCTTACACCAAAGGCTCCCCAGAAGTGATCCTGAGTCTCAGTAGACCGGAGACTATTCCTCAGAATATAATGACAGTAATGCAAGAATACACTGAACAAGGTTACCGGGTGATAGCCATCGGCAGGAACAAGATAACCCGGAGCTACACGAAGATCCACAAGATGCCGCGAGAGCAAGTTGAAAAAGACTTGGAGTTCCTGGGGTTGGTAGTCCTGGAGAACAGGCTGAAGGAACCGACTGTTAAAGTCATCGAAGAGTTAAGGGAGGCCAATATCAATGTGCTGATGATTACTGGGGACAATATTCAGACTGCTGTTAGTGTCGCGAGAGAGTGCAAGATTTTGGGCAGGGATGAGACGGTCATCGGAGTCACGATTGTTCCCTCGCCTAATGATGAAAAGGAGCGACCTAGGATTTATTACAACATCCAGGGGAAACCGGTTAAGAGTATCGGTAATAAAATATCACTGGATATCATCGAACGCGGGATAGATGTTATTAATTATCGGTTTGCGTTGACTGGACAAACATGGCAGCTTCTAAGAGAACATTATCCGGAACTGGTTCCTAAGATTTGCGTTCGTGGCGCTGTATTCGCTCGGATGACTAGTGATCAGAAGCAGCAGTTGGTTGTTGAACTTATGCAATTGGGGTACTATGTTGGTAAGTTTGATTTCTTTCTTATTGATTTTTTAAAATTGTAGATATAAGTTGGAACAATTCCAAATTATTTTAATTAGTTTGTAAAAAATTTAACTATTCAAGTAGAATTTTTATAGAATTTATGAGTTAGTATATTTATACTAATTGAATTCATAAATTTTTGGGAATATAAAAATATTTATACAATAATTTGAAAATAAAGTGGGTAAAAAAAAGGTACTTTTACCTTATAGATATACACTTTGTATGGATTGAATCACTTCAAATTAGATTTCTTAATCAAAACCCCGTTATGAGGTGTGCAATTTTGAAATAACGATATTTGAATTCTTTTTAATACTTTTAAGTATTTAAAATTTTTTCAAGTTCTTTCTTTTTAAACTAAGGTAGCTTAAGAGAATATAAGAACTAATTTTTATCAATAATTGATAATTAGAATTTTTATAAACAATTATAAACTAAAAATTGGTTTGTCAACCCGTCATTTTGTTAAAAATAGATACTTTCGTAATTTTTTCTTAAAAAACAAACAAAAGCTTCTTAATTATAATAATGTAATAAAAAATTCAAAAACTTACTTTGTTTCAGCAATGTGTGGTGATGGTGCCAACGACTGTGGCGCTCTCCGTGCAGCTCATGCGGGAATTTCTTTATCTGAAGCCGAATCTAGGTAAGTTTCTTCAAGTGTGCAACCATAACGCGCATCAGAGACAAAATGCCATATAGTGGGGATAAGAACAAAGCGCTAGTTTCATACTACTTCATTAATAATCCCTCTATATTAAACCTCCCTTTAAGTTTGACCAAATTCTCTCTCCATATTTGATAATCCTATCTCCCATTAGAGTTTTTGTCCGACTAATAAAAAAAAACCACAATGGCGGGCATATTTAAATATTAGTAGAATCAATTCAAAGTATATTTTAAATATATTTAATATTTCAACTTACCTTACAATTCTCTACATTAATTGCCATTTTTTAATATTATATTAAATTAATATAATAATCTATGTGAGTTTTAAGGTTATGTCGAGATGGTTGTTTACATACTGTTTTAGTACATTAAGCAGTTGTTCGCGCACTGCGCCCCGATGAAAAAAAAAGTATTGATTTTCAGTCAATCTAATACTTTTTTTCATTCAGAGAGGCCTGCGCATAAGAGATGTAAGTGTTGCAATAATTTAAACATCAGGATTAGTCAAATATAGGGGGATTTGACTGTAACAGCGTCACCTAGAATCATATTTTGCATTTTTTCATGCTTAACGTATCCACAATAAACACTTATTTTTGATTAGTACAAGTGCTAATCATCATATGTTAGCCCTTGACTCCCTGGGCTGCCCTACTGGGTATATATGACTCGCTATATTAACATAGTTGCAAAATGGCGTTAATTTATGTCTATAATTACTCAAATTTTTTTTTTACAAATTTGTTTTTTATGTTTACCTACTCAATTAGTTATGAAGCAATTGATGCAATCAAAATTTATTTGTTAACTCTTTTTGTTATTTTGTCATTACAAAAATAATTACTTTGTAAAGATTATTAACCCTGTTCATGGCTACGGCTGTTGGATTTAGTTGTTTGTTAGTAAATAAATAAATAAATATGTTTCAGCGTGGCAAGTCCATTCACTTCCCGAATCCCCGACATAACCTGCGTGCCAAAAGTGATCCGTCAAGGCCGAGCAGCACTAGTGACATCTTTCGGAATCTTCAAATTCATGGTGACCTACTCCCTAACAGAGTTCATATCAGCATTTGTCTTGTACTCAATCGACTCAAACCTCTCAGATTTCGAATTCTTATTCATCGACGTGGTCCTGATCGTAAACTTCGCGTTCTTCTTCGGAAGGACCCACGCCTACGAGGGCAAGCTTGCGAAGAAGCCACCGATGACATCTTTACTGAGCTTCACGCCTCTGTTCTCCCTGACGCTCCACATGATCACCATGCTGCTGTTCCAGGTGGGAGTCTTCTTCTGGGTGAAGCAGTTCGACTGGTACAAGCCCCCGGCTTTCAAGAACCTCCACGACTTCTACTCCTACGAGAACTACTCGGTCTTCTCGATGTCCATGTTCCAGTACATAACAGTGGCGTTGATATTCTCCCACGGAAAGCCGTACCGACGCGCCGTCTACACGAACAACCTCTTCATCGCCTCCATTGTGATCTCCACCATGGTCTGCGTCTATATCGCCTTTTTTCCGGCTTACTGGACGATCAGACTTCTGGAGCTGAAGATGCCGCCGACTCTGGAGTGGCCTTGCATTATACTCATCCTCTCCGTTATCAACTTCCTGATCTGCTTCTTCATCGAGGCGGTGATCATTGAACTCCTCATTGAACGCTTCGTCAAGCCGAGGGTCTATAAGCCCGAAAAGTCCAAGAAAGTTTACTTGAACATCCAGTGCGAGCTTAATAACAACCCAGAATGGCCGACTGTTAATTCTGAGCTCCCTGTTATGCCTCTCACGCCCTCTGATGATAAGGTCAAGGTCACGGAACAAACCGCTGAGCCCTCTTCCGGTGGCGTCGATAACTCGGCGTTTGAAAATGAAGACACTAGTGAAACTACGAAATTTTGATACTATTTGTAATATATTTTTTTGTTTTTATTATTATATGTAATTATGAAATAGTTTTTCATTGTTATTGTGGAAATGTGATTGTAACAGTTTGTAAGATTTAGGAATATTTGTATACGAAATATATGTTGATTTTTAAATTTTTTGGTTATGAGTTTGATTTTTTATTTATTTTATCCCATAATAAAATTGAGATGAAATGTATGTGGCATCAAACTATTCGTAACGTGATTGGTTGAATATATCACAAGCATGAAAATATATGCAAACTCTATAGTCAAGGCGCGCGCTTGCGCGCGTAAATTCAAATTCTAGTTCAATAAAATATAATAAGAAAATTTTAGAGATAAATATTTTTTGTTTTAAATAAAATAAAAATTATTTATTCAAATTTTTGCTAGACCCTGACTTTAGAGGTTATCTATTTTATTCCAAATTTTTACTTCGGAATTTATTTTTAATAATTAAAAAATAATAAATGTGTGCCATTAAATTACGAAAATTAATTTAGCAGATATTTGATAATTATAAGAATTTTTTTAACAAATTATGTTAAAAAAAAAGTAGAATAAAAAATTAACATGTAGAAATTTTAAAAAATAAAAAATGCATTTTTTTAAAATAATTTTTTGAAAAAAATCTATTTGTTAAAAAAAAAAATAGGAAAAATGGTTAAGTGACTGTTAACTTTCATGTCATAATAATTTTTTGTCACTAAAAAAAAATTAATATTCTTAATTATAACTTAAATGCTTCTTTAAATATAAAATTAATAATATTTATAAAAAAAAAAAATAATAATTAGGAAATTGTACTTAAATTATAAGAACAAAATTTATTTAATTTTCTAAATCGTTATTTAAATATTATACTAGAATTTAATTTACGCGCGCAAGCGCGCGCCTCATAATTATCGTCATGATATATTTATGTGTCGTTTATGTATATTATATTTACTTTCAACCAATCAGAATGAGAATATTTATTTTCGACCAATCACATCACGAAAAACAGTAATTAAATCTTCGGCTTTCTTCGGTGACAGCTAAGACCCGAACATCCCCGAAGTTTTTATTATAAGCTCCAACAGAGTAAAGAGTATATTTATTTTTATTATTTTTATTTACACATCAGCAGAGTAAGTGTGAGCTACAACGTGGATGTAACCTAAAAGCCAAAACAATAACTAAATTAGTTTTATTAACAGCTACAGTTTTTTATTAAATAAATTTATTAATGGATGATTCTTCAGTTTCTTTGGATTTATTCCAAGTACGTAAAATTAATATTTAATTTCTGTAATTATTTAACTTGTCATAAAATTAAAATTAACAACTGTTAGAAATTTTATATTTAAAAAAAAATGTTTTTTAGAATTTGCTCTTACTTTTTTAATTTTACAAGTGAAATTTTTTAACTAAATTATGTAGTGAAAAAAAAATTGTTTTTTAGAATCCAAAAAACGAATCATTGGAAAAAGTAGAGCTGATAATAAACGTCAATGGAATTCCAAAAATTATTCCAGCTTTGGTAAGTTATTTAAATAATTATTAATTATTTAAATTAACATATTGAATAATTTTTTAGTCAAAACACTGGGTCGTCAAGAAATATTTTCTAATCTATGAAATTCCAAACATTTATGACGATAATGGCAAGCAAGTACTTGGAGCTAAGTCAACCTGGCTGGAGATTATTAATTACATGATCAATGATTACAGTTGGCTTCTACGATTACCTTATTACAAGTATGTATTTAATAAAACTCCCCTGGTTAAAAATATTAATTGAAAAGAATTGAGAAGCGATTACTCCATGCAAACTGTATGTCTACACTGCCGATAGAAAGTTTCCGGACAAGATGAAAATTTATTAAAAGTAAAATAAATCAAAAGAAAAGTCAAAGACACCATCTTACACACTTTTTAAAATAACACAGCATTTTCGTTATAGATCAAATTAATGTGTTTATGTATCATATTTCACTTAAAAAAGTAACCCTGATTCAAAAAGATAATTGAAAATTATTACCTTCATGTTAATTGTCTATCTATATGGTATTCAAATCAGATGCTTTTAAATTATTTCAAATTAGATTTCTTATATATCATTTATATAATCTAGTCAACAAGTTTAAAAAATTAATTTAGCTTGCTACGATATGTAAAAAGTTGAATTATCGCAAGAACCCAGACAACATCCAAGTCAGAAGGATTTCTTAAAGATGTCTTTTCAAAGACTTCCTTGAGAACTCCAAATATGACGTCTTAAAGACCTTATTTTTCGGAACTCTTAATTAAGAAGTCTTTAAGAAGTTTTTTTTTAACTTCTATAAGACATCACAGTAAGAGGTCAAAAAAATGAGCTGTTTAAGAGGTCTTTTTTTATACTTTCCAAGACATCAGAAATATGAGCTCTTTAAAAGTTCTTTTTTTCTGACTTCGTAAGACATCAAGAATAGGAGCTCTTGAATAGGTTTTTTTTTTTTTTCTGATTTTGTACTTCGTCAAAATATGGGACTTAGAAAAATTTTTTTCACGTTATTAAAGAATTTTTAAAATGATAAAAAAATAAAAATAATCGCATTCGAGTGAACTCATTTCGCTGTGTATTTATTTTTGTATTATAAAAATATTATCGTAAATAGCAAAACGTTCAGTGATTCTACTTATTAAAAATTAAATCGAAAGGTATTTTTTTTTATTTTTGGGTAGAAAAGTTGATATCAAGTTTTTTATCGTTGCTATAAGTCGTTTATAATCTTATGTGAACATAAGAGCTTATGTATAGAGAAAAAAAATTTACTATCTCATTAGGAGCAGCTAGCCAAGGCAGACCAAAGGACACCACATCACTGAAGTTAAGACGCATTAGTCATGATAAATACTTGAATGGGTGACCGCTAGTAAATTCGTATTCTAAGCTGCGAGCGATACCATTTTTTTTTTTTTTTTTTTTTTTTTTTTGTTTTTTTAATGTACTTGACTGTCTTCAATTTAAGCTCTTTTTTAATATTAATTACAATACAATTAAAACTAAAAATGTCTCCTCTATAAACTATTTTATTCTGGAGTCAGAAAGGGCTCTTAATTCTGACTTCTTGAAGAACTCTTTTTTTGAAGTCAGAAAAAAGAGCTCTTTAAGAACTCTCTCTATGAAGTCCTGATTCACTCTTTAGGTGGCGCATTGGACGTCCTCAAAACGTCTTGGAGACCTCATTTTGATCAAAATTCTGACGTCTAAATCTTAAATAAGAGTTCTTTGAGAACTGTAAAAGACGTCATATTGCTATCTGGGAAATAGTTAAATATTCCCTGATAGCCAAACCGGTCGCAACTTTCCGTTGATTTGCTGCAGCAACTTGTCACCAAGTTAGCGGCAAGTCTTGGAAATGAACTCGGTTGTTCACCAAGTTGTCGGCAGAAATTGCTTTCGAAACTCTTTCACACCAAGTTGACGACAAGTTTCTCGAGAAATTGCGGCGACATATTGCGGCAGTAGATTGGTCTTGTTTTTCTCAGAAACTTGTAGCCAACTTGACGCCAACAGTTTCAAATTCGGAAGTTGTCGGTAAGTTGGTGGCAACTATCTGACACCAATTTGGTTGGTCTGAAACTGTATCTATCAGGGTTTTTTAATAGAATGAAAACTTCTACTCTATAAGATAGTCCCAAACTTTAGCAACAGATGGCCCCAGATTGCTGGTCAAATTCTTGACAAATTCTGACTACAGTCTGGCTCAAGTCTTGGCCAATAATCTTGGTCAAGAATCTGGACCAATTCTTGATCTAAAATCTTTCTAAAGTATTTTGATCCATGCTGGCACAAGGCTTTTACCAAATTGCTACTAGAAATACATATATATTATTCAAATTAGATACTTTTAAATCATTTCAAATTAGATTTTTTAATCAGAAAAACAAGAAGCTTATTCAAAAACTTTCCATCGGCAGTGTATATATACAAACAAAAGAATTGAAATTATTGAAAAGAATTCGAATTTTATTATTTTTAATAAATATTTTCAAACTGGAAAGAAAAAAAAAATTGCAATACATAACTTTCCAGATTCTGGTCCAACATGGTCTTCAACCGACCAATAATAGACTCCCTTTTATCAGTCCTGCAAAACATTCCCCGCTTTTACAACCTTCAGAACTTCCCCAAAGACCCTGACATGCAAAGCACCCTCGAAAAGCTCCGCCAGAAAGTCTTGAACATTTTCGCCCGAATCGTCACCTTGAAAGAGAGTCCAACAGAATTCATGACCCCGGGCTACCACGGATCGTTGATCTACGACAAGTTCCTGATCACAATTCCGACCTTAATGGACCTGGCGCAGCTCTACGGTCGCGAAAACGAGCGAATAGTCAGCCAGATAATAAAGCGGGCCTTTAAGTCTCAAGGACTTTACAACGAGGACCTGAAGATGACTGTTGAATGCACTTGCCAGCTTTTGAGTTCATTAGAAGAGAAGCTTTTTGACCAGCCACTTCTCACAGCTCGGGACGTAATCTGTATCTCGGAGGTTAACGACGAGAAGCTGACTAGTGAAGAGGTTGAAGACATGATTGTCTATTTGACTGACGTCGCCTCGAATATTGCCATTTTCCTCAATGTCTATCCAGACGCTGTTGATTTCTATGCTAGCGATTATTTTATCATGAAGATCGTTGGTGTTTATGAGAACATTATTCCTGCTATTTATCGCAAGCTCAGTGAATTTTCTGAAGTTGACCTTGAGATTGATGAGATTCAGTTGAAACATTATTTGCATATTGCGAGGACTGAGTTTATTACAGTATTTCATAATATTATTTTTAATAATATTAGATTGATGTTGGAAAATCCGTAAGTTTGGACTCAAATTTTGTTTTATCCGATCTTTGCATTTTTTATGATAACATTATTTTCAGAATATTGTTGGAAGAAAACACTGCTAAAGAACGAGCAGATGAGTTTCTTAATTATCTAACAAGTGTTATTTCTGACCGACATTTTATCATGGATTACAATGAATTGTTTCCTATTCAAGATGATTTAGAAATGCTCCATCAACTTACTTCTGATATGTATCCTTACTTTTATAAATATTAATTTCTAATTTTAATGATATTTAATTGAACAATTATTCCTTAAATTAATGACCTTAGTGATGAAGCAAAAGAAACTTTTATAAAACGTTCGATATCTGAGGTTATCTTGAAGACACAGTCTGCACGAGTCAAAAAAAATTCTGTGGTAAGCCATTTTGGTAGCTGATTTGAAAATGGATCTAAAGAGAATATTTTCTAGGTTTCTCAAGATGCAACGCCTGGTCCAAGTAATTATGAAGCTGTTCCTAGTGTGTCTGATAATGGAAGCGTACCAGATCTTAGAAAATGTATTAGAGATGTTAAAGATGTCATGTGTGATCTTGGAGATGGTTTTATACAGGTTAGTAAGGATATTTTATTTTTTTATGATTAAAATTCTTCATCTAAATTCTTTATAATACAGAAATTTATATAAAATTCTAGATATAATCATATTTAGTACAAAATACAAATTTTCTTTCTCAACTGGGCGTGTACTCCTTGTTCTAAAGCAACGCCCCTTAGTAACAGTTGCCTAGAAACGCTCTTAAAAACGCCCCTTAGCAACTGTTACCTAGCAATAGCCTTAAACACGCCCCTTGGTAACCATATCATAGTAATGCCCCTTAGCGATACCATTAAACACGCCCCTTGACAACTGTTATGTAACAACGCCCCCTAATCACACCCCCTTAGCAACGGTAACTTAGCAACGCCCTTTAATAAGATTGTTACCTAGCAATAATCACAGATACGCCCCTAGATAATCATAGCATAGCAACGCTTCTAGTTACGTCCCTTAGCAACACTCTTAGACACGCCCCTTCGCAACTGTTATAAAGCAACGCCCCTTAGCAACTGTAACGTAGAAACGCCCCTTTAGTAACTGTTACCTAGCAACACTCTTAGATACGCCCCTTAACAACTGTTTTATAGCAACTGTTACTTGGCAACACCTTTGGACACGCCTTTTGACAACTGTTTGTCTAGAAACGCCCCTTGGCAACGATAGCTTAGTAACGCCCCTTCGCGACAATTATTTAGCAAAAAAAGCTACTAAAACCCCTATAAATTTGATATTTGAAAGACAAGGAAGTGTTTTTATTCAATTTTCGGTATCTGTGTTTCAGAAATGTCTCGCGCATTACAATTACAACACAGCAGCGGTAATAAACGCAATTTTCGAAGATAACCTACCAAATGAACTAAAAGAGCTAGACCGAAAACTGCCATTTATTCCACCCGATGCCGCAGAAGCTTCGGCTGCAGTCGACAAGGCGGTAGGATTCGAACGATTGAATGTCTTCGACGGTGATGAGTTTGATGTGATGACACAAGACAAAATAGACACGTCTCGCGTTCATCGTGGCAAAAAGTTTGTACCTTTTGAGATTCTTAATGAAGAAGAAATTCAATTAGGGAATTATTTATAATACTGATTTCAGGAAAGATAAATACAAGAATCTGAATGAAATGTTGAACGACAAGTCCTTTAAAAAGGACATTGCTAATATTTACTCAAAGTACGGTGTAATTGAAGACGAATATGATGATGAGTACGATGACACCTATGAGAGCCATGACGTCGGCTTGCGTGGCGCTGATGACTTTATTGAATTAGGCAGCAAACCTTTCACGACACCTAGAGTGAGTTTTATCTTAAGATAAAGATTAAATTGTTTTGTAACCTTTTTTTTTCTAATGTTTCAGGTGCTGAGAGTCAATGAGAAGCAAGAAGAATCCGAAGAAGAGTCTGAAGAAGAAGAACCGCCTTCAAGTTCGTCAAACGGCCGCTGCAACTTCGTCCAAGATCCGAGCGTGCTTCGAGAAAAACGCGAAATGGCGAATCGTATGCGTGTTTTCAAGCGCGGAGGAAAAGTAGGGGGCACTGGTGATGTTGTAGGAAAACCTAAAGGTCAGGGTAATGACAAGGATGTTCTAGTGAACCGTGATAAGAAGAACACCAACAAATCTTCAAGAGCTAACCACAATCGTCGTTCCGGTGCTGAGTGGAAACGTCGTCAAGGAATGGTTCCGTCGTAGATAACTAGGATAAGTTTATTTAAAACCAGTATTTGTTGTGTTTATTAATAAAATTTCAATAAAAATATTTAAACATTCCTTTATTTAGTCTTTTATTACAAATCCTTCCTGCCCTCAAAAAGAATGATTTAAAAGCTCCCTGGTTAAAAATATTGATTGAAAAGAATTGAAAAGTGGTCAAATTACGCAAACTATATAGAAAAACCTCCCGGACAAAATTGTAATTACAATTTAATCCGCTAGAGGGCAGTAGGTCTTAGTTCCGAGGCTAGTTGCTTAGTTATTGGCATCCATTTTCTTTACCCAGTAAAGGTTCCATTACATGTTGCAAATATCTCACAAAATCATCAACGGGTTGCCCTTCTGAATCCGTAAGCGGCCATTTTATGTTCAAAACCGGATCAAGATCCCCAGGAGTTGGATCGCTGCAAAAAAACTAGGTTAGAAAGTTTATCAATCAAGATATTCATAACCTACCCATATTTCGCAAAGTTGGTCCACATTTTGACCATTCTCATCCGCTGGATCCCGATGTCACTCTTGGGATCAAGCGGCTGGTTGAAGTTAGATGCCCAAAAGATGTGCAGAACATCATCTGAATGTCCAGTGCCGTTGATATTGATTCCCATTACTCTATGCAGAGCTTGAGGGTAGTCAAATGAATTCCGATAGAAGTAAACCGGAATTTTAGAAGCTAAAAGCTGCCGAGTTAGGTCTATTCCGTTGTAATAGAGCATGTCGGTTGTGATGTTACACATCTTGTAGATTTCATCATTAGAAAAAGTCTCATTGTTTTTACTAAAAGTTTGCATTTCTTGAAAAAACTTAACCTGTTCGGTATTCTGCAGCTCTGATATATTTTTGACGATTTCAAGGGCGCCGCCGATAATTTCATCCCGTGCAAGTTTATCTGCGAAATCAATATTGTTCACAAAATGGCTGACTAACGAGTTTTGTGATACATACTGTTTCCAATGTAAAACAACGTTTCTAGGCTAGTAAATCCTAACATCACCGACACCTGGTTGAAATTGTTGGTTTTTAGCTTATCGACTGAGCATTGCGTCAAAAATGGCGACTCTGCTTTAGGATCTTCGAGGGTTAGCAACAAATACGGCACAAAGACCTGTTGAGTTATCAGAAATCATAAAAAGCAACTACAAAGTACTTATCAACAGTCGGTAAGGAAGAAAAGTCTTACGTTAGTAGTCTTTGTCATTGCTAGGACAAGTTCTCCTGCAGAAGAACTGTAAAGCTTCTTCAAAAGCACCTCCGGGTCTGTAGTATCGACTCCAAGACTTCTTCCAAAAGCTTAGGCACGATCCACAGCTTCTGAAGGTGGTGTGAATGCCTAGCGATTTAATGGTGACCCACTCATAGCAATGGCGGACCTGAACAGTCCACTAGATGCCTCTGAAAGAACCTGGAACAAGGCACTAGCGCTTCCCGCGCTTTGTCCAAAAACAGTAACCTTCTTCGGATCCCCTCCAAAGCTCTCGATCTCCTTCTGCACCCACTCCAGTGCCATCTTCTGGTCCTTAAGTCCAGCATTTCCCGTGGCGTTAGTGTGTTTCAAAGACAGGAACCCCAGCGCTCCCAAGCGGTAGTTCATCGCAACAACTACTACATCTTCCTCGATCAGAAAATCCGGGCCATAAGTCTTAGGGTTGCTGGAACCACTTACAAAACCTCCTCCGTAGATCCAAACTATCACCGCACGCTTCTTCATGTCCGTTATGCTGACCTTCGGCTACTTCCAACTGCGGGCAGTTATCTTTCTGCTCCAAAGCTTGGTACAATCCTCCCCATGAATTCGCTTCTCTCGGCGGCTGTAAAATTATAAATTAATTATTAATAATTGACTTTTTAAAGTATCTGGGTTGATAAAAACTCAAATCGCCTTAAATCTCAGACTGCCAACAGGCGGCTGCGCAAAGGGGATTCTCAAGAAACTGGAGTACCTCACGCCCTTACCGACTGTCGATAACAACTTTCCCTGGACAAATCCTTTGGTAGTCATCACTGGCATCGTTAAATTCTTAGCAAAGATAGGATATCGATCACCAAGGAAAATCCTCCTGAAGGAATTCTTCAAAGGAACTTGGATTAAATTGTGCAAAAACGGATGTGTTAAACATGGAAATATAAATGATAAATTCAACTAGGAGCTTCATTTTAAACACGTGTTTTTTTAAATAAACAAACTCAACGATTAGATTAGCGCTTTTATAGCCTGGTTTACATCAGACGAACAAAGTACATACTTATGATAAATACCAGTTTTTTGCTATCTTATTTATTGCTGATAATTCGCTAAGTGCGACTTGACAAATATATCTTACGTAAAACATGCTTGACGTCATGTGGCTTCTATCTAAAGTCGAGTTATCGTACAAGTTACGGATACAATAAATTGCTACTGCATTTGCTGATAAATAACCTTAAAGCAGCCATTTTGCACGATAAATCCAATTGGCAAAAATTCTAGAAGCATCCTTCAAATAAACCTAGAACAGGGTTAAGAATTGTTTCCAATCCATCGACTAGTAATCCTACTGGCCGAGGGCCGATAGAGTAGGTTGTGTTGATTTCAAGGCAAGTTCCTGCGACGGTAGATGGCGGCCAAGTGATGTTTAGCAGTGGATCCATTGTTCCATTTGGCGTTGGGTCTCTAAACATAACCTAAGTATTAATAACTGACAACTATTTTTAATAATTGAAATTGATACCTATATTTGGCAAAATTAGACCACATCCTAACCATCCGCTGCCTTTGAGTCGTCAACCGAGTATCATTCAAAGGAAGCTTGAAGTTAGGAAGCGTGGGCCAGAAGATTTGATGGACGTCATCGGCATGCGCAGTGCCATCTAGGTCGTATCCCATGGCTCTGTGCCTAGAATTGCGGTGGTCGAAGGAATTGCGGTAGTAGTAAACAGGGGCGTCGCTAGCAGCGGTTAAGTATCTTTGGGTCCGGTCAACGTCAAAGATCATCAACAAGTCGGAGGTTATGTTACTGACCCCGTAGATGGTGTTGTCTACCAACCCTCCGAGTTTTCTGACTATCCAGTTGGCTAAGCTGGAGATCAGGTTGATGTTCTTAACCTCGCGGAGCAACGGGAGGTCAAATAGGCCGTCGAGGATCATCTTTATCAGTGGTAATTGTGCACCTGTAACTTTTAGGTTATGGAGTGATACAATTTAATAATTTGGATTTGAGTTGATGATGAATACTTACTTTCTGCCACAAATGATAAAAATTCGGAATCAACAAATCCAATTATTTGAGGTACATGGTTGAAATTACCAGATTTGTACTTTTCAAGCGCACAGTCGGTAAAGAAGGGCATTGTTGATATTGTCGGGTTCTCTGTTGTTGGTGTGAATGACAGGACATCTATCTTGAGAGGTAAGAAATTTATTTTAAAAATAATTTTATTTTATAGGAAAATTTTGGTATGACCTGATATTAAATTATCTAGTAAAATATTAACCCTTAATCAAAATAGCATTGAAACAATTCATTATTGATTAACATTATTAATAATTAATAAGATTAATAAACTTTGTGCAATATTTTTAGAATAAAAAAAAAAAAAATTAATAAAATCTGATTGAGGAGTCGAACCTGGTTCTTTCAATTCCGCAGTAAGAGCTATCTAAGTTAAGCTATACTTAATATTTGGAACTTAAAATTTCTCTAGCGAGAAATTTTAGCGATTATACGCCACCTGTTGGAAGTTTTCGGAACTAATTTGAACCAAAAAAATTATATAATGAAATTTCAGACTTTACTGGGTCTAATATGGACAGTAAGGGTGTGCGAATAATTCGAACTTACGAATTATTCGTTTCGAATCGAATAATTTGAATTTTCAAATTATTCGAAATTCAACGAATAATTCGAAAAATTACGAATAATTCGAAAAAATTCGAATTATTCGTCGAATTTCGATTAATTCAAAAACTCCAATTATTCGATTCGAATTTCAAATCGAATATCAATACTCGATTGGAACGATATTCGCACACCCGTATTTGAAATTGTCGATAAGTTCATTAATAATCATTGTTATGTACCAATTGAATCGTTTTCACATTCTCTACAAGGATTCTAGGCCAAACAGTTGATTAGATTAGTAACTTGGAAAAAATTTAGTCTTCATTTTTACATGTCCGCGTGGCTATTGTTATCAAAAGTTATCAAAAGTTAACTAGAGTAAGGTTTAAAATTTTCGATAAGTTCATTTTTAAACATTATTATGCATCAATCGAATCGTTTTCACACTCTCTACAAGGATTCTAGGCCAAACAGTTGAGTAGATTAGTAACTTGGAAAAAATTTAATCTTCATTTTTACATGTCCGCGTGGCTATAGCTATCAAGAGTTATCAAGAGTTATCAAAAGTTAACTAAATTAGGGTTTAAAATTTTCGATAAGTTAGTAAGCTGATCATTTGTTTGGTTTAAGATGCTTGTAGAGGATGTAAGATCGATTCGATTAGTATATAACAATGATTAGAAATGAAACGATCGAAAATTTTAAACCTTACTCTAGTGTAACGGAGTACACGGGGCGTTCTTTACCCCGAGAAGGTTTCCGATCCGTGAATTAGTTATCGACTGATTCCCCAGAGCGCTGTGCTCCGAAGTACTCGCGCCTCTAGTTGTAAGTTAGTGAGTAAGTCCCCAAGAGGGAAGCGCCGGCGCGGAGAGTGAGTGGGGAAGACGGAGCGAAGAAAGAAACGCACCGACAAAGCTGAGAAAAGTCATTGTGACCGAGTCGCCAAACCGCGTGGACACACAAATTAAGTAAAAACACCATCAAACAGGTAATTATTTATTTGTCGCCTTTCGTACAGTGGAACGAAGCGATCAAACTTATTCATTTATTGCTTGCCAGGCCTTTAGTCGGCTTGCGTAAATTAATCTTAAATTCTAACAATTTCTAATGCTTGATTGCGGTTTCAGACTCATAAAATATTTGGAGAAACGAGTGACGGTGACCGAGGTCTCGCGGCCAAGCAGAGTTTTTCCACTGAGGAGGAATTTGTACCAGAACAGACGTGAAGGAGTTGCTGCTCTTCGAGGGAGCTCGCCAGCGCCTCAAAGAGAAAAGCCCCAGGTATAAATAAAATGTCTCAATAATCCCTCGGTGGTGCGGCATCAGCCAGGCATTGAAGTCGGCTAAAGGTCACCGCCACTTCGCGTTCGGTCACAATCATTAGTTTAAGTATTGTGTCGTAGAATTTACTTAATTATTATATGGAAATTTATTTATTAGAAATTACTCGGAATATTATTTGGGATATTATGTAAGATATTATTTAGAAAAGATTGAGAATTTGTTGGAAATAAGAGGCAGAGTTTATTTAAGAATTTATTTGAGAGAAAAGTCCAGAATAAAAATTAGACTAAAATTAAAAGCAAGTCAAGAATAATTACTAAATAATTAATTAACAAAACCAGGAATAATTTCGGTTGGTCAATTTATAACTTTGGTGCCATGTAAAATTAATTGTCGTCAATAATCGAGTTTGGAAATTTATTTAATTAATTGCTTAAAGTAAATTCATTAAAATATTTCAGAGGAATTTTAGTAAAATCATTTGAAGTAAAATTTATTAAATTCGGAAAAATAATTTATAACAAAAATTTAATTGTGTAAATAAAATCATTCGCAATAAATTTCGAATCAGTCAAAATTGCAAGAAAATTGTTCATGTAAATTTATTAATTGAAAGTAGAAAACGAAACTTGTAAAAATCTGTTTGGAAAAAAAATTACCAAAAATGTGCGACAAAGACGCCAGACCGAGCGAGAGCGTCAGCCATCTTGTCCCGCGCGAAGCGCTGAGTAGAGGACATTCAAAGTCGAGACTAAAATCGTACTGTGTTGCTAGGCAGAATATAATCCTCAAACAAAATAAAATAAATGCTAAGTTTTTCATGCAACACAATAGAACGTAAAATAAAATAACGTAGAGAAAATAAAACTCGATTATTGAAGGACAAGCCAAACAGTTTAGTAAAAATAAATTACATGAAATGAATTGATAAAATTTTAGTCATTGAAAGTTAAAATCTTAATTAAATAAATTAAAATAATCTGGAGAAATAAACTGATAAATTCTGGTAGAATAAATTAGACGAATTAAAATAATTTAACACAACAACTTATAAATTAAATTAAGTAAATTCAGTACATTAAAATTGTAACTCTCGGAAGTAACCAACACATTGTTGGCAGATTATTAAGACCTCTGTCAATAGATTTTAACCTATTAATACAAGATACGAAGACCTCTTGATATTAAATATTTAATTGTTGTATTATTAAGACCACGACATTAAATTAGTTAGTGATTTTAATTTAAAATTAAGATTAGGAATTTTAGAAATAAATTAGGAACTCGGGTTTTGTAAATTGTTGAAGGGATAAATGGATCCAGGCATCGAGTCGGATTTCATTTGATTTTGGAAAATAAATTTGTAAAATCCGGAGTGATAATTAGTGGGTTTGGAAATAATAATGTGGGTGGGTTTGATATTAAGTATTGTAGTGTTGCCTAGGGATTCATGGTATCCTCCTCTGCTTCCTGGGCACACTTAGAGTCCTTTGAATAGACGCCCGGGTCGGGGGTGCAATAGGCATAAGCATTTTAAATAAATATTGTGAGTTTGTTTGGAAAATGGTAAATAATATTGCAGTGTAGCCTAGGGATTCATAGTATCCTCCTCTGCTTCCTGGGCACACTTAGAGTCCTTTGAATAGACGCCCGGGTCGGGGGTGCAATAGGCATAAGCATTTTAAATAAATATTGTGAGTTTGTTTGGAAAATGGTAAATAATATTGCAGTGTAGCCTAGGGATTCATAGTATCCTCCTCTGCTTCCTGGGCACACTTAGAGTCCTTTGAATAGACGCCCGGGTCGGGGGTGCAATAGGCATAAGCATTTTAAATAAATATTGTGAGTTTGTTTGGAAAATGGTAAATAATATTGCAGTGTAGCCTAGGGATTCATAGTATCCTCCTCTGCTTCCTGGGCACACTTAGAGTCCTTTGCATAGACGCCCGGGTCGGGGGTGCAATAGGCATAAGCATTTTAAATAAATATTGTGAGTTTGTTTGGAAAATGGTAAATAATATTGCAGTGTAGCCTAGGGATTCATAGTATCCTCCTCTGCTTCCTGGGCACGCTTAGAAGCCGTTGTATAGACGCCGGATTTGGGGTACAACGGTAGTAAGCTAGAAACCGCGATAGGACGCTCCATAAGAGGATATCGTCGGGAGTAAGTGATTTGATATTTTGTAAGGGGATTTTATTGTGTATTAAGGGTTGGTTAAATAAAATGAGTTGTAAAAATGAATTTCTGATTATAATTTCTGTATCCTTCCTGACAATCTCTCCGACCCTGAGTTTTCACTCCTTGTTCTGGGCCAGTTTCTGGATACTGCGGGAAAAATCCAGTGGCGCCTTAAATAAATTAAGAAGCGACCAAGAGAGCGGTGAATACCCGTTACAAAATATAGTAGTGATTTATTTTGTTATATTTGTGGTATTTATATATTAAAAAAACAAAAACAAAATATCACAGACTTTGTTAAGGAGACTTATGCTGAATATTTCGGTTTTAAAATGGACA
>CAJNRD030001120.1:950357-972896 GCA_905319865.3 Cotesia congregata | reverse complement strand
TATATATATATATATATATATATATATATATATAAAATATATGAAAAATTGATGTGGGTACTCAAATGAAAGGTCTTGATGAGTCTAACATCAGGATGAGCTTATATATTAGAAAATCTCAATAATTCACGAGATACAAGGTAATTTCTTAATTATGTATCTAGAGATCGGCATTTTTAAAATAAATTATAATTCATTTTTAAGACACTTACTTTTGGTGTGTAAAGGTTCAAATAAAGACAGTCTTCATCTCCATCATAAGTATAATTTTTAAATGGATTTTTCTGAGGACAAAGATTAGGTTCTTTTGTGGCGTCCCGAACGCCATTCCAAGGCTCGGCTTCTTCAGGAGGCTTTAAAGGACTTATCGTAAGTACACATTAATTAATTTTAATTAAGTTATCAATTAACATTAAAAGTTAGTGTACCTTGAACCTCAGGTGATCAACAGGCGGCTTCGCAAAAGGAATTCCGAAATAAATGGAATACTCCAATTCTTCTCCGACGGTTTTAAAAATCTTACCTTGGACGAGTCCTTTCGACGTGTTTGTAACTTCCGTCAAAACAGCCTGACTATTTTTTAAGAACACTATGACTATTATGGCAAGTAGCATTATATTTATTTTTATATTAGTTTATTACAAATATTCATCAAGTTCTTCATATTAGTCAACTGAAAGGTAAAAAAAAAATAGAGTGCACTATCTAAATTACTGCTGATAAAAAATAACAATTACATTAGTTTAGTAAAACATTGTTTTTTTTTTTTTTTGTGAAATTAAATGTGACATATCCTTGGCACTAAAATCTAATTTTTAAAGGAAAATTTCGGATAAGGTATGTAATAATAACAAAGTATCATTTGATAGAATAAAATTTTATCTATTACAATTGAACAATAACAAAGTAATAAATATACAAGATAATTGAAATGTTAACGAAAGTAATACTGTCTAAATACTTTTAAGAGAAAAAATATTTTTATGGAATACAATTTTAAATTATTTATTATTAAAATTTGTAATTATACTAACATTAGTAAAGGTAAGTTTAATATTAACCTCTTTAATTGCTTTGTAAGTAATTTTATGGAGAAAATATTGTAATTAATTAATTATTTATTAATTTAATTAATAAAAAATCAATTTAAAAACTTAAAATAAAATTTGGTACTTAATTACTTGGTCTACCACTTTGCAAGCGAAAACTTTAGAGTACACTTCGCCACCTAGCGGCCGTCGCAGAACTATTCTATTTTTTTTTATAAAACTCAGCTGTTGATTTATTTTTTTGATTATGTATTAAGTAAATTTTTAAATTAAAAATTTCTAATAATTTATTAATTAATTAATCAATTAAAAATTTAATTCCACTGCATGATACTTAACTACTTAATCTACCACTTAGCAAGCGAAAACTTTAGACTACACTTCGCCACCTAGCGGCCGTCGCAGAACTATTCTCCTTTTGTTTTTTTTTTTATAAAGCTTAGATGTAAATTTATGTGTCTAAAAATGTATTAAATAGATTTTTAAATTAGAAATTAAAAAAAAAAAATATTTAAACAAAGTAAAAAAAATAAAATTTTTAATAAACTATTTTCTATAACTTTTTTTTAATTAAATTCTATTTCAGGTTAATGAAATCAAAGACTACTGATAATTCCTACAATATTTTCTCCGAATTTGAATTCTACAACCATCTAATGTCTAATATACTAAACTCTGAAAACTTTGAACTTTATAAACACCTAACCTCTAATCTAATTAAACAACAAATTCGTGCATGTGCGTAAGTATTCAATATATATTAAAATGTAAACCTTTAATCCTGCACCCTATCATTAAATAAGTTAATTTCTAAATTGAGCAAGATTAACCAATAAATTACAACCTTTCAAATGGATAATTAATAACTCTACTTATACTTTGGCATTAGAGTCCCGGAGGAGTCAGCTTCTCCCTGAGCAGAGTCTTGGAAAGAATCCTGGTCAGAGGAAAGGTTTCATTACCATCTTTGCTGGAACAGGATCCACTCCAGTCATCAGTGTTCAGTGAAAAAATCATGGCACCTTTGAAATCATTGGCTTTGATCCACTCGGCCTAGAAAAAGTAACTGTATTACCGACCGTCGGTACAAACTCAGCCGGTAACCCTGATAGCCACTTTAACTCAAAGTTTTATTCAACCTACTGCAAAAAATTGCAACCAACTTGATGGAAAGAGTTTGCAAACCAAAAAAGGTTTTACTTAAGTTGCCTTTAAGTTACTCTGCAATTTGATGTCAAGACTTGCAAGTATTTTATTCAAGTTGTAGTAAAGGTTAAAAAAAATTTTATCAGGGAAGAAATCAGCCGGTAAAAACTCAGCCGGTATAAAGACAGTCGATAACTTACCTTAGCCGTGACACTATCAGCATCTTCATAAGAAATCCACTCGTCGTACTTATAAACATAAGGAGCACGGCTCTCTTGATCAAAGACACGTTGTCCTCCTACACTAAGCAGCCAACAAACCATTGAATAGAACACAAAGCCATCTACCCCGAGTCTCCCAAAGCCTTTAGCAGGCGCCATAATTCCATGATTATCAACATTGTCCAGCTGGTAAGAGTGTCCGTAAGTAGGAACACCAACCACAATCTTCTCCCTGGGCATTCCTTTGGAAACCCAATAATTAGCAGAGTAATTAACATTCAAAGTGGCAATGTAGCCAATCTCCGAAGCCCTCGGATAAAGAGGAGCGTTCAGTCCAGTGACGGGGAGGTACCAAACATAGTAATGTAAGTCATAAGCCATCAGGTTGATAAAGTCAACGTACTCGGCGATGTTGGGGACGAAGTAGCTGTCGTCGATAATAGCGGGAGGAGCTGCAACAGCAGCCGATAAGATCAGTGTTCTAGCTGACCGATCGAATTCTTTCCTTAGCTCTTGGAGCAGCTGGACGAACCAGATCTTCTGGCGCTCGTTGTTTCCTAGCCACGCGGGGAACTCCCAGTCTACGTCCAGGCCGTCAAGGTCAAAGGCTCTGGTGATGTTCAGCACAGATCGGATGAATTTCTTGCGGTTAGCGTGGGTTTTTACCATCTCGGGGAAGCCTAGGGTTTGCTCGTTGATCCCGCCAGCGGAAATCATCACCTTCAGTTTGGGCTGGAGCTTTTTTAACGAAGATATCTCGTTATAAATTTGTGTATTACTGCCCAAACTGAGTGTAGAGTTCACCACAGACGCAAAACCCACGATAATATGCGAGCAAATATTAGGGTCAATGTGAGCTGGACTGAGCTCCTCCGTCGTGTTCATTGTTCTCGGTAGGGTGTAGTAGCAGACGAGTATCTTGCCACTGTAATTAAAAATTTATTTTTTGTAAATTATATTTAGATGCAATTTGCATACTATTAAAAAATAATGAGTAATTATATTTTTGAACCTACCTTGAAGGGCTTCTAGAGGATGGTGCCGTGACAAGTGTGGTGTTGCGATCGGCGTTTTGGTTTTCCTTCGACGATTCGGCGTACATCCTAGCCCGGCGTGTCCACGAAGCAATCGTGGCATCTTCCGTGGTTATTATCACCTCCCTTAAAGGCCCGGACTCTAAATTACGCGACGGCAGCAAATCTGAACAGACTCTTAATGCAAAGAGACTCCCGACTACTATGAATACGAAAGTTAGACACACTACCGGCGACTTCCAATTTGTTCTGAAAGAATTTTTAGATGGTTGATTTATTTATTAATTAGAAATTTAATTTATCCTCTGCAAGTGTTACTTGCAAGGAGTGACGGAGTATACTGAGTATTGAAAGGTAATTTTATAGAAAATTGTGTTTTTAATAATAGATATAATCAATAACGCGGTGACCTATTAATTGAAATAAAAAAATAAACGTGAGAAAAATTAATTTAATAAAAAATTTTTTTTTCATTTTATAAAAATTATTATTAAAATAAATAATTAAATTAATAATTTTTTGCTAAGAAAAAATTAATAAAAAATATCATTTTTATTAAAATAAATAATAAAATTAAAACTTTGAAAAAAAATTTTTGGGCTAAAATAAATGAAAAATACAATTTTTTTATAAAAAAAAAAAAAAAAATTAATCAAATTGAAATTTTTAATAAAAATTTTTTGATAAAAAAAATTAAACATTAAAAGAAAATTTTTATTGATATTTTTTAAGTTAAAACAAATTAAACAAATAGCTTTTTATTAAATTACAATTTTTTTATTTAAATATTCGAATAATAAATAAATAAATAAATAAAATAAAACTTACTGTCGTACAGAAGTAAGTAATTCGTATTTTGCCTGTGGCACTGGAATTCGGTTGACCATTGATTGAATTTATTATAAAAAATTATAAACTCTAATACTTAATCATTTAATATTTGCAATATTAATATTAATATTTTTATAAATAAAACCGACGGAAATTTTGAACATAACTCAGTATTTGCACTATTAAAGATTGTAAATTGAAATCTAAGTGAATTTATTGTAAAAATATCAACTTTTATTTCAAATTTAGTTAATTATTACCCTGTTTATTATTATTAAAAGTAGGACGAATTTTATTATTTATTTTGATTCAAATAATAATTATTATATTACGAAAGGTCAAAAATAAAACAACAGCTGATTCACGTCACTTTGACACAGCGAAAATTAATTCCTAGATTCTGGGGAATTTTTTTTTTTTTTCTTAATAGAATTAAGGTATTATTTTTTAGTTAATAAAAATATTATTTATTAACAATAATTAATTTGATTGCATTGAAATTTATTTTTTCAAAATTTTTAAATAATATTTCTGTGAATTAATTTTTTTTAATAAATAATAAAAATTCTAAATTATATTTATAGATATAATTTATTAAATACTCAATAATTAATACAATTACACATCAGTAATAAAATCACAATAAAAATATAAAAATAACTTTAAAAAATACAAGCACCAAATTTATTATAATACTTATTATATTTATTAGGACGCAAAAGTAACTTAGTAAGCGGAAGATATCTACTAAATTAAACTAATACAGTTATAGAAAAAGGAATTTTATTGCCGACCAGTCAGCAAAATATCATCTTCGGACCTCGGAAGCCGCTTGTACCCTCCATGAGAAACTAAGTACACCGTAAGTCCTCCGAAGATGACAAATAAAAGGCCCATAACGTTCATTATAACTCCTTCTGCTACAAACAGCGCATATTTATCCTTCAATGCCCAAATTGCCTTTTCGTTTAATCCTAATAAGCAAGAAGATATTACTCCGACGAATCCTGCGGTTCCGAAGTAAACGTGGATTGGCAAGTATGCTGAGCGAATTGAAACGTGTAATCCTGGGAATAGGAAGGAGATGAATCCTGCCAGCCACTGATAAATTAATTGAAATTAATTTCAATTAAAAGAATTTTTAAATTTATAAAGAAGAAATTTTTTAATAAAATTTAAAATTCATAATGGAGAAATTTTTAAAAATTGAAAATTTATAAAGAAAAAAATGTTTAAAATTAAAAATAAATAAAGAAGTAATTTTTTAATAAAATTAAAATTGGAAAATTATAAAGGAGAAACTTCTTAAAATTGAAAATTTAGAAAGAATAATTTTTTTTTTTTTTTTTTCAATTGAAAAATTATGAAAAATAATTTATTTGAGACGATTTAAAATTTATAAAGAAGAAATTTTATAAAATAATTTAAAATAAAAAATTTACTTGGCAAGCGAATAAAATAACGCTGGTAAGTCCAACCCAACTGTGCAAAGTATACATATTAGGAATTGGAGGATTTTTCAAATTATGACTGTCAAAAGCGGCGATCATTGCTGTTACAGTTAAAACGAAGGAAAAAATCATTATTCCACCGTGCAATAACTTTAGTCTTCTTTTGCGGACTGTTCGGCGTGATCTGTATATTAACATACCTAAAAAATAAATTAAAATTTTATTATTAATTACTTACACGGAAAGAACAAGATTATACTGGATATAATCCCAGATTATACTGAGTGAAAAAAAAATTTTTTTTTCAGATAGTAGCTAGTATAATCCAGATAACAATGAGTATAATCCAGATTACAATGAGTATAATCCAGATATTATTCAGTATAATCTGGATTATACTAGCTACCATCTGAAAAAAAAATTTTCGCCTCAGATGTCACTGGGTATAATCTGAGATGGTATCCAGTGTCATCTTGTTCTTTCCTTGTAGAGCTTAAAAAATTATTCACAGATCTATAACAATGATTTAAGATAGTGAAAAAAAATTATTAAATATTAATACGCTGTCAGAATATACTTTTGCGGTAATTTCTGAATTTCTAATTTTATTTAGTTGGAAAAAATTTTGTTTTTTTTTTTAATCAAGAAAAATTATAAACATTTTTACTATATTAAGCGTTAAGCTTTTAAAGATATTGTTGTGACAAAAAACATTAATTTTTTTACAACTATTAATATTTAATTAAAATTCTTTAAAGCTTTTAATCTAAATTATCATTTAATTACTTATCTATTTTTTTTAAAGATAGCAATAATCCATAAATAATTTTTTTTTCTATCGGAACTTTTGAAATTTTTATACAAGAAAATAAATTAGAATAAAAAAAACTCATAATTTTATTTTTATTTTTAACTTATAATTTTTTTTTGATTTTTATATCCAAAAATTGTTTAATAAATTTTTTAAAAAATAATTTAACTAGTATAAAAATTAAAAAAAAAAATTTAATAATTTTTTATTAGAAAAAACAATTTTTTTCACCCTAAAAAATTTCTTTATTATTAATAAAAAAATATCTTACCATTTCCATACAAAAATACCAATCCAATAGTCATCAATAAAGGATGCCAGTTAAATTCCAGAGCAGGGTTCTCCCTCCAGGCGAACCCACCCTGGAAATTCTTCGTCCAAACAATCATAAAAATGATCAAAATTAGTCCAACAATTTCAGTTAATCCCAAAAGAAAATTAAACCCGGTCAAATTTTCCGTCGGCTGTTCGCCAATTTGATCCATGTCTAAAAATTTAAAATATTACAATTATAATAACAAATTATAAATAACAAATTATAAATTATAATAAAAACACTAACTGATACCTTGACATAATTGATAATCGCAATTATACATTTTAAAAAAAGATAATAATTCTCGAACAGTCTAAGAATAAATTAACTGCGCAGTAGGAAAATTTTAAAGGAATTTCACCGAAAAAATTTCCATTTTTTTTAAACAATAATTTTCCATTTTATAGTATATAATATTAAAACATATGCTTGTAATTTATCTAAAGATAATTTATCTGGGGAGTGAAAGCGAAAGCAAAATTACTAAAAAAAAATTTCAAGTGAAATTTTAAAAATTTTGAATCAAAATTTAGCGACTTACTCTGCGAAATTCGGTTGGCCAGTTTCAAAATTGTTCAACAGGTACTTTTTCTTTAAAACTACCGTATATGTTATATGTTACACTGTTGCTAAGAATATTTGCACTGCGATCGCATGCGGCAATATTGATCATCTCGAACGAGGCTCTATAAGGCGTTCCTGTCAAATAGAGCGGGAATTAGCTATAGTTACTTTCGTTTTTTACTATAGTTTCGTCTAGTTACTTAAAATACTTACTATACTTAATTACTATCCCCAGATGCGCGCAATAATGCCAACTATGCAAGGTTGTGATCTAATGCGCATGCGCAGACGTTTTTATCCACTGTAAGTAACTATAGACAAGGTTTCTTCTTTATCTGGTGAAGAAAAGTCGGTATTATAATTTCCTATAACTTGAGGGGGAAAAATTTTTAACTTCCCGCAAAAAATCTCAGATTTTCAAAAATCGGGAAGTTATTGTTTTCACCCCGTTTTACAAAAATCGAGTTTTCATCAGATCTCGACGTTTGAAGGTCACAGGAAGCTTCCCTGACTATCCCTGCGAGGTTGTCACTATGTCTGTATGTATGTGTGTGTGTGTGTGTGTGTGTGAGTATGTAATTCACTTATAACTTTTGAACGACTGAACCGATCGGAACGAACTAAACGGCGTTCTAAAGAGTCCCCTCAAACTTAGATTTTCTGAGAAATTGATCCGATTCGGACCGATAGATTTTAAGAAATTTTGAAAAATCTCAAAAAAAAATAAGAAAAAAATCATTTTTGAAAGTGGTTTTTTTGGAGTATCTTTTAAACGGCTCAATCGATCAACTTCAAAAACTAATCCGCCCTTAAGCTTGAAAAACCACGCCGATTGGCGCTAATCCGGTCAAAATCGGTTGATTCGTTCGAGAGATATCGTGAACGAAAGAAAACCGAAAAAAGTGTTTTTTTTAAAACCTGAAAATCACTTATGAGGATGATGAAACTGCGTCGAATGGCGCCAACCACTTGAAAATTGGTTGATCCATTCAAAAGTTATTGCGGTTTGAAAATTCCAAAAATAGTGTTCTATGAAACTTCTATCAGACTTTCGAGCTGGGAGAGCTCAAATGCATAGAAATATTATTTCTTTGAACTCAGCGAGCTCAAAATATCACGTAAATTATTTTTTGAGCTAAAAAATCTCAAAAATGTCATAAGTACAATTTTAAGCGACCAGGATGGCCTTTAGGGTGAACCGTTTTTCTAATTATATACTTTATGTTCTATTGATAATTGATAAATTAATATATTTTATAATTACCGTATTAACCCATGAGCTGCGCCAGGAAAGTTGAAGTAATGCTTAATAATTTTACCATAAATAATTATTGAGAAATTATAATTTATGTCAAAATTGATGCGTTGCTGTTTTAAATGAATAAAATTTTTAAAAATATAAATACATGACTAAATTTTGTTCATTTTAAAATTTTTAATCCTTATTTAACATAGTTTGAACTCGATATTTACGAAAAAACCAGCAAGGACTAGGAGGACATTCATCGATAACTAGGAGGACTAGAAGCAGCGACATCCATCGAGGACCAACCAAAAGGATCAGCAAAGGATTTGTTATAAGTATTTTTATTATTTATTTTTTATTTTATTATTTATGAGTATGTCTATTATTAATTTCAATTTAATTACCCTAAAATTTTACTACCCAATAATGTTCTTTAGATCAATTTTTATTTTTTACAGTACCTCCCCTATTTATTAATTACAATTAATTTTAAGAATATTAATTCACATTTTTTATTACAGCATCCCTGTATTTATTGACCCAAATTTACCCCAATAATGTGAGTTTTAATTTTTCAGCACCCCTATTTTTATTTACCCCTAATAATATTAATAATGATAATTTTTTGTTTTCAGCACCCCTAACTTTAATAACCCCAAATAATATTAATAACAATAATTCTTAATTTTCAGCACCCCTATATTTATTTACCTCCTAATATTATCCATGATATTAATTAATTGTTTTCATTACATTATCCCTATGTTTTTTAATCTTAATATTATTAATTTTTATTTTTCTCTGTTTCAGCGTCCCTTCATATTCTTTAAGTTCCACCCTTATTAATAGTATTAATAATAATAAAAATAGTTACAAATGTATAAAATTGTTTATTGTATGATTGTATGAGTGTAATGATTATTCGTATGTGTGATATATGTATGATGTGTGTAATGTTTGAGCCACTTTAAAATGTGGTTTTATATGTAAGCTGTGTTAGCCGGGTTTCTCTGGGGTTTCCCAAGGCCGGTGCGATTAATATAATTAACAATTAACTATATCAATCGTAGGTGAATGCGCACAGTTGCGTCCCCAGTCGCGTAATTTTTTTTTTTTTTTTTTTGTTCAATAAAGCGAATTATTTCGCCTTAACGAATAAAATTGTGACTTTTTATTTGACTGACCCCTTCCTTCTAGTTTTAAGTAGTTTGTAATTAGAATATAAGTAAATTTAAGAAAGAATCCATCAACTTCCTGCTACAGTTCATTCATGGCTTTTTAAGGTAATTATATGTTATTTATCTAAAGTTTGTTAAAACAAAAATTAAATTGCAGTCATGTGCTGCACTAGACTCATTTGGGTGCGCACATGACTCAGTCTAGAGTAAACTAATTTTTCTTCCATTTTTTCTTGCACACGACTGAGTCTGGTGCATAAAATGAACCAGTCGGGTTTCATTTTTTCCGTGTAGGGTGAACCGTTTTTCTATTTTTTTTTTTTAATTTAATAATAAATTACAAGTTAAAAATTTTAATTTCATTTTGATAATTTTTTACGTAAAAAAATTACAATAGTTTATTTAAAAAAAAAACATTTTTGTTTTTATTTTAGCCAAAAAAAATAGACTTTTTTTGTGTGGAATTTAAAGCTTTATAATTTTTATTTAAAAATTTTTTTGTAACTCTTCTTGTTTTTGAATTCTCCTCAAAAGCGCTCAAATTTAATTTACAAATTAGGAAAACGGTTAAATCACATCTTCAGGATGTATTTAAAGGATTTTTATGAGGGAAGTAACATGAAAAATAATTAGGGTCTTAGTATTTGCATCAAACTGTACTAATTTTAAGTTAAGAAGCTTTTTACGATGTTAGGGAGCTTAATTTGTAATTAAGCTTAATATTTAGAAAAAAAAATTTTTTTTGTTAAAAATTATTAAATACACGGAAAAAAATAAATAATAAATGCACCATAATACAGTCTTGACAAATAAACATGATGAAATCATGTTGCAGCTAAATGATTTGTCATGTTTCGGCTACATATGACAATCATGTTTTTCTGAAGCATAAATATTTAGTTGTTGCAGCTTAATTTTATGCTATTAAGGGTACATGACAAGTCATGTTGCTGCAACATGATTTTTCTCATTCTACCGCAACATGATTGTCATGTTGCTGAATAATGACAAATCATGTTGCTGTCACATGGCAAATCATGTTGCTGCAAAATGATTTTTATCATGCTACCGCAACATGATTGTCATGTTGCTATCACATGATTTTTCTCATACTACTGCAGCATGATTGTTATGTTGCCGAAACATGACAAATCATGTTGCTTCAACATGATTTTCTCATTCTACCGCAACATGATTGTCATGTTGCCAAAACATGACAAATCATGTTGCTGAAACATGATTTTTCTCATTCTACCGCAACATGAATGTCATGTTGCCGAAACATGACAAATCATATGTCTGCAACATGATTTCATCATGTTACATTTAATATTTATTTTTTTCCGTATACTTCTTGATTAAATAAATTTTGTAAAAAATTTAAGTAGAAAAAAAATGAATTTAATTTTACTTACATAAACGTAATTAATATTGTTTTTTATACAATAGCACTAAATATATCTTTAAATTTAATAATAATAATAATAAATAATGAAATAAAACACAAAAAATAATCTTATTTAATTTTTATTTTCCAGCTTTGTTATTAACATCAATAAATAATTTAATAGGCCTAAAAATAATTTTACCAGATAATTATTTTCCAAAAAATCAAAATCCCACATAATTAATTAATTAATTAATTAATTAATGACAATAATTAAATCTATATTATTTATACATTGCAATAAAATAATAAATATATATTTCTATCACGTGGTGAATACTTAGTTCAATTATTAAAAAATCTTAACCAAAAAAAAAAGTTTGTCAATCCGCTCTCTAGATGGCGCTCAAGTTAGTTAATATTTTAAATATTCACTAATTAATTTATTATTCATATATATATACATAATACAGAACGGTATTCACCATGACGCGTTAATTAACAATTAATAGTGTTTAATAATTATATTTCAGTAGGTTAATTGAGTTTACCGTAAATTTATTAAGTTGATTAATGAATTACTTCTCTAGCATGTTATATTTATATATTACATTGTAATTTTATAATTAATAATTTGTTGAGAAAAAAAAAAAGATTTTTTTTTATTAATTATTTCCAAGCAATACCATCGAGTGTTAATTTTATAATTAATAGGTTAGGTATTAATTAATTAATTTTTTTTTTCATTATTTTACATGATTCTGCGCCGGAAAAGTCCATCATTGAGCGAGCCGACGTAAGCCGCAGGAGCAGTTTGCGGAGCGCCGCCAGCGGGAGCAGGAGCAGCACCTGGTTGAGCCACTGGGACACCTGGTGGTGGTCCGTATTGGTAAACGGGTCCTGCTTGCTGCGCTGGCTGAGACTCCGGCATGAATTTAGCTGGAAAAGTTCCAAAAATTAGTACACAAGAATTGGTTGACAAAATGGCGGCCGAGATTAAGTTCACGAAATGGGTGAGTACACGTTTACAGTGTTATTGTTGGTTGCTGTTTGGTACTTGGCTTTTTTGAGGTTTGAGGTGGGTATTAGTAATATATAACGAGTATTTTGGTATAATACTGTATTGTTATGTGTCTGTTTGCAGAGTTACATTGTTATATTAATGTAATTTTTAGGTTAAGTAGGTGAAATTTTGAAAAAAATATCTGTACGATTAAAAAAGTAAGTTTTTTTTTGAGGTTTTAGGTTGATTTTAGCGATTTTTTTTAGGTTATATGACTTATATGATGGTAATATCTGATTTAAAACCATATCTGATCCATATATGACGTTAATTTGTAAATATAGGAAGTTTAAACCATATATGATGCACATATGACGTCGATATTTCTAGTTTATAATGTTAAAACTATATCTGATTCATTTATGACGTTAATATTATTAAAATATGATGTTTTAACAATATCTGACGCATATATGACGTCAATATTGTTAATGTATAATGTTTAAACCATATCTGATTCATATATGACGTTAATATTGCAATAAATGATGTTTAAACCATATCTGATTCATATATGGCGTTACTATCGTTAAAATATGATGTTTAAACAATATCTGACGCATATATGAAGTTAATATCGTTAATGTATGATGTTTAAACCATATATAACGCATATATGACGTCAATATTGCTGATATATGAAGTTTAAACCATATCTGATCAATATATGTGGCATATATAAGCATTATCAAGTATGTTGAACATATTTGACTTATATGATGGTAATATCTGATATTAAAACGATACCTGATGCATATATGACGTCAATATTGTTAATATATGATGTAAAAACCATATCTGGTCGATATATGTCGCAGATATTGGTATAATTTGATATTTAAACCATATCTGATGCATATATGACGTCAGTATTGTTAATATATGATGTTTGAAACATATCTGATCGATATATGTAGCACATATAGGTATTATTCGGTATATTAACCATATCTAAGTCATATCTGACTTATATGATGGTAATGGCTGATATTAAAACCATATCTGACCGGTATATTGACCATATCTGACTCATATGATGGTAATATCTAATATTTTTACCATTTATGATTCATATGATAGTAATGTCAAATATTTAAACTATATCTGACGTTAATATCGTCAATATATGATGTTGAAACCATATCTGATCGATATATGACGCCGATATTACAAATATCTAATTAATTAATCACATATGATTCATATACGGCGTCAATATTGTTAATATACGATGTTTAAGCCATATCTGACTCATATATGACCTCAATATTGGTAACATCTGATATTAAAACCGTATATGACGTCTAGATTGATAGAATCAGATATTTTATCGATATCTGATATATGACTGGCATTAATATCAATAATATACGATATTTTCAACATATCTGGTTCATATCTGACATATCTGGTTGCAATATCTGACATTATATTCATATCTGATTCATATATATATATAACAAATATCAGATAATATCAAATATATTAACCATATCTGATATTATAAACATATCTGATTCATATACGACACATGATATTAATATCTGATATTTTAACCCTATGTGATTAATATTTTTCCCAAAATCAAATCCTTCCCCCTCTTTTGAACCATATAAATCCTTCCTAATAATATCATCTATCATATACACATCAGATACGGTTTAAACCGCTCTACTACCTCAAAAATCGTACAGTTTTTTTTACTTTCCACCCCAAAAAATATAAAATTTTCAATAGAAAAATTATTAAATAAAAATTGCAAGCGGATCAGCTTACATGCTTTAAATAAATAATTAAATAAAAAAAAATATTTAAATTTTCAAATTCTTACCTCCGTCCAATCGTAACATTTAAAACTTCCCTGGATTGATATTTAAAAAATAAAAATAAAAAAATGTTGGTTTCTTTTTTGTCATATATTTATTATTTATTTATTTATTATTTATCATTTTTTTTTTTATTATTAACATGTATATATGTATAACATTTGTAGATTATTTGTTATAATTATAACCAATATATTAATATAATAATTCAATTATTTAATAATATTTTCATCTATTTTTTTAAGCCTCAAAATTTACCCTATTTTTTTTTTTATTAATTATTCTTTGCAGTGTTCGTAATTATATTGTAAAAATAAGCCGAAAGTAATTATTATTATTATTAATAATAATTTAAAATTAATTAATTTTTTTACGAATATACTACGAACACATTTATAATGTTTAGTAATTGTTAATTAATTACTTCAAATTTGCAGACTAAAACAATATTGATAATAATTTTTTTTTATAATTTTTAATTATTATTTATTGAATTTATGGAATTATAATTATTTACAGATCACGACAACGTGAATATTTTTTTATTAATAATCAATTTTATTATTGATTAATTTTATTAATTAACTAATAGATTAATAATCAACAATAAACATCTTATAGACACAAGTCGGGAGGCAAATTAATTTAATTAATTAATTATCAAGTTAATTAAAGTTCAAATTAGTCGTTGTAGCCGCAAATAATTGAAAGATGTTTGAAAAAAAAAAAATTTACTCCTAATTTAATATATATTTATTTATCTTGAATTTTGTTATTTTATTATTAATTATTTTTTAAGTCAATTGATTAAATTCTTTAGTGTTGTTTCCGCCGGTGACTTTTCCTGAAAATAATTTATAGGTTTTTTTTATATGGTTTTTTTTTATGGATAAATATTTATTGTGAAGATAATTTTGAGAAAATACTTGGTTGGGAAAGCTTAGGGCTTATTTTCATGAAATTGAAGCTTAAGGCACATTTTTATGAAGATTTTTTGGTCAAAAAGATTGATATGTAAAAAAAAAAGGCACAAAAGTTGTATAAAACAATGGAATTTTGCAAAAATTTCTAAGCTTAAGGCTTATTTTCATGAAATTGAAGGTTAAGGCGCGTTTTTATGAAATTGAAGCTTAAGACGCGTTTTTATGGAGATTTTTGTATAAAAAGTTGCATAAAAAAAAATGATATGTAAAAAAAAGGCACAAAAGTTGTATAAAACACTCAAATTTTTCTAAACTTAAGCCGCGGTTTCATGAAATTAAAGCTTAAGTCGCATTTTAATGAAGTTAAGGCTTAAGTCACGTTTTTATGAAAAAATTATTCCACTAAAGTTTATAAATAAAAAGGTAATTGTATTTTAAATAAAGGTTAAAAGAAATACAAACTACTAAATATTTAAAAGTTTAAGTTGCATTTCCATGAAATTAAGACTTAAGCCGCATTTTCATGAAGACTTTTTGTATAAAAATTTTCACGAAAAGAATAATATGAAAAAGAGGCACAAAAATTGTGTAAAATAATGAAATTTTCAAAAAATTTCTAAACTTACGTCTCATTTTTATGAAATTAAAGCTTAAGACGCATTTTCATGAAGTTAAAACTCAAGTCGGGCTTTCATGAACAAATTAATGTACTGAAGTTTGGATAAAAAGGTAATTGTAATTTAAATAAAGATCCTAAGGTAAAAATTACTAGACTTTTTAAAGTTCAAGCCGCATTTTCATGAAATAAAGGCTTAAGTCGCGTTTTCATGGAATATCATTAGATAAAAGTTTACAAAAAAAAAAATGACATGAAAAAAAAGGCACAAAAAATGTATTGAAGAATGAAATTTTTCAAAAATTTGTTAACTTAAATCCCGTTTTTATGATATTAGAGCTTAAGTCGCATTTTCATAAAATTAAAGCTCAAGTCGCTTCTTAATAAACAATTTCTTTCTCTAAAATTTGAAGGAATTGAATTAAACAAATAACATACTTAAAAATTATTAAACTATCCAAAATTTAAGTCCAATTTTCATGATTTTTAATTTCGATCATATTCCCGTGGACTAAAGACTTAAGTTCCGTTTTTATGACAGCGACACAACGAGTTATATTCTAACAATTTTATATTTTATTAAATTATTTAAAACTTGATAATATTAAGGCTTATTTTTATGAAATTTAAAAGTGGCGCTACTAATTAGCGACATTTTTTGACGGCGATTAATTTTGCACACTAGTGCGGTTAAAATTGATCCTTAAGGCTGATTTTCATCGCGAAAATTAAAATAAAGATATGGGAATCGATTATAGAGCTATATAAAATTATCTTCACATAAATATAAATGAATAAAGTTAAAAAGCGTGAAACATTAATAATAAAACGATTAAAGCGTCAATTGTTATTTAAAAATTAATATACGATAATTCTAAAAGTGAAAAAGTTTAAAACTTTATGTATAAATTGAGTTGAAAAGTTTAACAACAGCAAAGTCATGACATAAATGTTTAAATTTTAAATTATCCATCTATATTACTCGTGCGTCCAACAGTTCGATATTAATAATAACAATGGTAACACGTTGGACCAATAGCATGCAAGTAGGTCACTAATATTCTTTACACTAACATAAATAGGTCATTTCAACATGCGTAAATCGATTCTGCGCAGCTGCTTTTTGTAATTACAATTATCTTCGTTTATACTTAGTTATTTATTTTATTCAAAAGCTTTAATCATCAATTATTCGTCTTTTAACGCTTTTTTTACTTTTTTTTGTGATGTAAGTTCATGCAAAAGTCCAAACATGCAATGAAGATCGTCCCAGATGGAAAATTTTGTTTTGTATTTTTAAGAATTAGTTATTTTATTTATTATGGTGGTGTTTTGTTTTAATTTTTGGACAATTTTAATGATATTTTTTTTATAAAAATTTGGAAATATTTTATGTAAAAAAAAAAAAACAATTTTTTCTAGAAAATGTTCAAAATTTGAAATTTTTTTAAATGTTCAAAATTATTAAATTTTTTGGAGGTTAAAAAAATTTTTGAACTTTTTGGAAATGTTGAAAATTTTTAAAAAAGTTTAAAATGTTCAAAATTAATCGAATATTTGAAAATGTTCAAAATTTTTAATTTTTAAAAATTTTCAAACTATCAATTTTTTAAAAAAGTTCAAAATGTTCAAAATTTTTGAACTTCTTGGAAATGTTCAAAATGTTCAAAATTTTTAAAAAAGTTCAAAATGTTCAAAATTGATCAATTTTGTGAAAATGTTCAGAATGTTTAATTTTTAAAAATGTTCAAATTTTTAAAAAAGGTCAAAGTGTTCAAAATTTAACAATTTTTTGGAAATGTTCAAAATGCTCAAAATTTTTAAATTATTTAAAAAAGTTCAAAATTTATCAATTTTTTGAAAATGTTCAAAACATTTAATCTTTTTGTTCACGAAAAAATTATTTTTATATTTAAAAAATTAACACATTAAAATTGTCAAAATTAATACAGGTCAAGTCATTTAATTATTAATAAAATTGTAATTAATTAAAAAAAAAAAAAATGTAGTTTATAAATTGCACCATGCGAAAATTGTGGATAAATGTTAAAAGTTCAAAATTAATTAAATGTTATTAAAAGTTTATTATAAATTTGAATAAAAAGTGTAAAGATATTTTGCACTGTTCTGATTTTTATAAAAATTGTTTCAAAATTAATTTTTTTGACCAAATGTTAAATTTTGAACCAAAAAAAATTTTTTCTTGGTAAAAAATGAATCAGAACAAAGCAAAAAAAAATAAATTTGTAAAAAAAAAACTAAAAATTGTTAAAACAGCTTACCCTTTCGTGTCTGAAAGAATTATAATTACAAACTAAAAAAAAAAATGTATATTGCGTTTGTTGTTGTTTGTCGTACCTGGGACTAGCTTCGAAAAGGATAATTATTGAGTTACACAGACAGACACATAACAATAATTCGGGCCTTAGTTAATTCAATAATTAAATTAATCAATCAGACTGATTAATATTATAATCTAATAAAAATTTTGGGCCCTTATTGTTATATAATTAATAGCGAACACCAGCAAACCTATAGAGGAGTCACACCTAGATATTTTGCGGATAAGTAAATAAAAAAAAAAAACATAGATGAAGATGAAGATAACAGACAGAAGGTAGTACAGAGTTCTCAAATAAATCCGGTGAGGAAAACAACCTACAGACAATCACCAAATAAAAGTCGGAAGCCCATTTACGAAAAAAAAAAAAAAATACGTTTTGGGGGTGACAATTTTGTTCTACCTGCACTCACTCATACACTTATTTCTCTTCGGCTATTCATCTCGGCGTCTACATGAAGTTCGCTAATAAAAAAAGACAAGAGTTTACAAGATGTTACACCTTTTTTTTTTTTTTTTTATAGTTGAAGTTTAGAATATAAGGGATACCTCACATTTATATTAATTGTGTTTAAGATTTTTTTTCGGAGAATTTTATTGAGAAATTGTATTTTTTTTTTTTTACTTACCGACAATAATGGCCAGAATTATCAATCCGATAACTCCCATGATAATCATCATCTGTAAAGAGAAATTATTTTATTGTTGGAGTTTGAATGAAATTTTTATGATCATTTTTGTGATCATTTATGATCATATATATGATCATTTGTGATTATATACATGACATCATATATGTGATCACAAATGATCATACATGTGATCACAAATGATCATATATATGATCACATATATGATGTCATATATATGATCATTTATGATGTCATTTATGACCATATTTGATGCCATTTATGACCATATTTGATGGCATTATGATCATGTGATGTCATTTATGACCATATGTGATAGCATTATGATCATTTGATGTAATTATGATCATGTGATGTCATTTATGACCATATATGGTCATATATAGTCATTATGATCATATGATGTCATTTATGGACACATATGATGACATTTATGGCCATATGTGATGTCATATATGATCATATAAAATTATTATGATCATGTGATGTCATTTATGACCATATGTGATAGCATTATGATCATTTGATGTAATTATGATCATGTGATGTCATCTATGACCATATATGGTCATATATAGTCATTATGATCATATGATGTCATTTATGACCACGTATGATGGCTATATGACCATATGTGATGTCATATATGATCATATAAAATCATTATGATCATGTGATGTCATTTATGACCATATTTGATGTCATATATGATCACATAAAATCATTATGATCATGTGATGTCATTTATGACCACATATGATGGCATTTATGACCATATGTGATGTCATATATGATCATAGAAATTTATTATGATCATGTGATGTCTCTTATGACCATATTTGATGTCAGATATGATCATACAAAGTCATTATGATTATTTTTGATGTCATATATAATGACATGTGATGTAATAAATGATCATTACCTTTAAATTTTGTAGCCAAAATTTTCTTTTTAGTTTACCCGCTTGTTGTTCAAACTGTGATGCACCTTGTTGCAATGCATCTAAAAAAGAAAATTACTTATTATGATCACCACTACCAAATTAATTATCCCTCAAATTAAATATATAAATTACCAGCTCGATCATCAAGCTCAGAAAGTTTCTGATCTCGTTCTAACACCTTCTCGACATTAGTCTTCATAATATCAACGACTTCATCGACCTGAGCTTGTGTCTGCTGAAGACGCTTCTGTGAGGCTATTTGTTGGGGTGTTCGCGGACCACCGACAATCCCATCAGCATTTGCACCCGCTGCAGCATCTGGTGCAAGACCACCTTCAGATGCCCTTTAATTAAAAATTCATTTTAAAAATTTCTTTTATTCAAAATTTTTTTATTTAAAAAAAAAAAAACATTTAATCCCAAAGCCCATATCAGGTGCATCAACAATTATTATTATTTTTATTAGTTCTATGGCGCCCTGGGGCAACCATAAAAGGTCACCATGCCAGGAAAAGGTCAACGGCGCGGGTTAACCTCGAGCTCCTCCTATTAATTTTATTTTTTTTTTTTTTTCAATGAAAAAAAATTAAGAAAAAATCAATTTCTTGCAGAAGAAAAATTCTTTTATTTTTTCTGACAATTTTATTATTATTATTGTATATTATATTACCAAAATCGATTATCTAAATATAGAAAAAATATTTTTTTTTCAACCCTTAAAAAATTTAAAATCTACAAAAATTAATTCAAAATTAATTCTAAAAAAAATTTATAAAATATTAAGTAGCCATTGCTGCATTGACTTATTGAAAAGTTGCAGTAGGTGTGCAACAGAATCGATTGTCCGACTAGACAATTGCGTCTTTAAAATTATTATTAAAAATAAAAATAAATCTAAATCTAAATAAAAAAAAAATCAAAATTAATTCATTAAAAAATTGAACTAATTTTATTTTGTTTAAATTGTAAAATTACAAAATTAGTGTTTAAAAAAATAAATGAATTAATTTAATAAATTAATAAAGTACTTACATGTTTGATGAGTAATAATTAGCGATAAAACTCGAAAAGAAGAATAATTATTTAACAATTGGGTGAAAAAAATGATAATTATTAACCGAGCGAACGCTAAACCCGTAAAGGATGACGGAACTGCCAATGACTGGGTTTGGTGGCCGGTTATTGATAAATTTTACGTCAGGAATCGAGAATCGAAGAGTCGATTGTTAAAATTATTATTATTACGCGTGGGAGTTAAATTTTATTAACAATTTTTTTTCTATATAGAAATTTTTAACGAATTAATTTTACGGATTAATTTTTGAAGATTGTTCTTTGCGCGGATTGCTATTTTGATTTGTCAATGGAAATAATTTAAAAACGCGAGTAGAGGCTTCGATAACTCGAGGATTTTACTTTGGGGGTGCGCAGAAGGAATTACAGAGCGCAAGCGTGTAAATTCGGTCAATAATGTTACGACCCGCCTTCACTCCTACTGTTAACACCCCCCTCGGAAATACCAAATGCCAAATCACACGATTTATATATATATTTTATATAAATAAGTGTTGGATGCTTTGGTTTATGGATTTTGCTTAATGGATAGTCGCGTTTAGTTCTATTCTGGCCCCAAGTACTTACTATACTCAGTCGGATTTATGAAGTAAAGCTTATTCAGTTTTACTTTTCGGCTTGCGGGTAATTATTGATTAAGAGAGAGATTTTTTTGGGGTTTTAAAGAGATTTTTTTGAGATTTTATTAAAGATGATGGGTAAGTTTTTTTTAATTATATAATAGTAATTAATTTAATTTAAAAATATTTCTTTTAAAATTGCACTTGTAATTTTTTATTAAAAAAATATAATTTTGAAGATAGCTAAATTTTATTAAATATATACTAGCATATAAAATTTTGCTTAAATAATTCACTGTACTTTTTTAAATATTGACGTTTTTAAAGATATAAGCTCATCCTGAGGTTACACTCATCAAGAGCTTTCATTTGAGTACCCACATGCTTTTTTTATATATTTTTGATATATACATATATATAATATATATTTTAAAGATATAAGCTCATCCTGAGGTTACACTCATCAAGAGCTTTCATTTGAATACCCACATGGCATTTTTGATATAATTTGCTCTGTACGTTCTTAAATATTGACATTTTTTAAAATATAAGCTCATTTTAATGTTACACTCATCAAGAGCTTTCATTTGAGTACTCACATGGCATTTTTGATATATTTTTCATATATACATATATATAATATATATAAATATATGAAATATATGAAAAATTCATGTGGGTACTCAAATGAAAGGTCTTGATGAGTGTAATGTCGAGATGAGCTTATATCTTTAAAAATGTCAATAGTTCAAAAGATATTTGTAAATTTGCTCTGTACGTTCTTAAATATTGACATTTTTTAAAATATAAGCTCATTTTAATGTTATCAAAAGCTTTCATTAGAGCACCTACATGCATTTTTGATATATTTTTCATATATACATATATATAAATATATAAAATATATGAAAAATTCATGCGAGTACTCAAATGAAAGGTTTTGATGAGTATAACATCAAGATGAGCTTATATCTATAAAAATGTCAATGGTTCTCAAGATACAAGGTCATTTCTTAATTATATATCTACCGATTTTATCATATCACTACCCTGGACACAAATTTTCCTTATTCTTTTAATAATATAGATGACGTTTTTATGGAAGTTCATTTAGCAGATATTTTATAATTTATTGTAACAATTATGCAAAAAAAACGTATAAAAAAGTTAAAAAAATTAAAAAATGCAATATTTTTGTTGAAAAATTTTAAAATCTACTTCTAATTTGAATTTAACTAGAATTTAATTTTCGCGCGCAAGCGCGCGCGTCATATTTGTTGTCATGATATATTTATGTGTCGTTTAT
>CAJNRD030001120.1:904779-950282 GCA_905319865.3 Cotesia congregata | reverse complement strand
ACGGTAACCATGGTCACGGTAACCATGGTCACGGTAACCATGGCAACGGTAACCACAGCAACGGTAACCATGGCAACGGTTGTGGGGGAGGGTAGGGTGGGGTTGAGTTCTATAATTGATAGGTGCCACTGATTGGTTCTTAGATTAGAGAATCAAAATGATATTTTTTCCCCAAAAAAAAAAAGAGAGAGAGATAGGGAAGAAGGGGGAAGAAGGAACGAGAGGGGAGAAGAATGAGAGGGAGGGGAGGGGGTAGCATACGTGATGGTTATCGAAAAATCCATTTGGGCTAGGAATTGCGCAAAATCCCTTCTTATCTCTCCTCTACGGTGAAAAAGGAGTACCTCCCTGATAGCCACACTTACTATAAAAATACTTGTAGTATAGCAAGTTTAGTCAAAGTTAACGTTAAGTTCACTCCAAAACTTGTACAGTAAAAGTTATATACAATTTGTGTTGAAGTTGTATAGTAACTACTTGACGTTAATCTACTGCCGCAATTTCAATCCAAGTTTTAACCAACTTTTAATATGATACTAATGTTAGCCGAGGTTTAAAAATTTTTCTATTTTTTTTTAACAATCAAATTGCAAGTAAAAAAATAATTTTAAAAAATTTCATTTATAATTTTTCAAATTTCCTACATGTGAAATTTTTTTTTTTTATTTTATAGTAACAATTTTTTTAATAAAAATAATTATAAAAATTTTCAGATGTCGGCTAATTTAATTTTCATACTTTTTATCTATAAAAAAGTTATTGTTAAGTTAGAATGATATTTAAAAAAAAAAATTACTGTAAATTTCATAGAAAAATTAATGTTACTTTAAGTTATATTTATTCGGACCTTTAAGTTGATTAGCAAACCATGATTTAAAAAAGTTTTTTGCAGGTTAATTGTCAATCACTTAAGTGATTTCTTATTTTTCGTAAGAATTCTTATAAAAAATTAATGAAAAATAATAGGATGATAAAAAAAAATTTTAATGCTTTGTAAATAAATTTATCAAAGATTTCAGAGTATTTTTATATTCAAGAAAATTAAACATCACATAATTTTAGATATTTATTTTTATTAATAAATTATTGAAACACTTATTTTATACATTTTTGAAGCAAATAATGAAAATTAATTTAGCTGACATTTGATAATTTTAGGAATTTTTTTTAACAGGTAAATTATGGTAAAAAATAATTAGAAAAAAAAATTGACATGTAGAAATTTATAATAATAAAAAATGTAATTTTTTATAAATAATTTTTTGGAATTAATTTATTTGTTAAAAAAAAATTACAAAATAGTCAAGTGATTGCTAACTCCAATGTCATAGCTAAAAACAAAAAACTATTAAATTAATTCAATTCACTCACTTTATATTCATAATTGCAAATACAATTTTACATTTTTTACATTATAAAAATATTGTGTCAGATATAAGTGACTGAAAACGCGTTGATGGTATGAGTCGAAGATAGCTCGTCTGATAGTGAGCTTGGCTAGGAACCAGGCGATTTGGGTTCGAGTCCCCGGTTTAACAATAAAATATTAATTTTTTTGTCACGGCAGTAGTTAAAAATTTTTACTGTGCTTCGTTTTTTTTTACCGATAAATTACCTACCGATGTAAAAAAGAGACAAATTCTGATAAACTGCCATATCAATGAGTGTTTTCATTCATTTTGTCCAACTTCACTAAAACTTCACATTAAGACTTTTACTAAAACATTTTGATAAAAGTTAAAGTCAAATTTCGGCCCTAGATTGTATAAAAGTTGGACTGCAACTTAACATTAACTTTTACAATTGGATGGCTATCACGGGTAGCGACTTCTTTGACTAACAAAGTCTCCAAAAAATGGCGCTACTGTCAATTTTTACACAAAAAAAAAATACAATTTGGATTTATTTAAAAAAAAAAAATAGTACTTATAATTTTTTTAAATTTTTAAATTAAATGAAAATTAATGTAGTGTATATTTAATAATTTTACAATAAATAAATTCTTAAAAAAAATTTAGAAAACAAAATTGACATAAAAATAAAAAAAAAAAACAATTATTCAAAATTAATTTTTTTGGAATTAATTAATATGCAAAATAAAATTAATAAATAACGTGACAGCTGACTTTAATGTCATAATTTTAAAATAAAAACTCACCTGTTGATTCCATCTTCATTTTTCAGCCTCTAAAAAAAATAAAAAAAGTAACTATCACCTTCAAAAATAAACATTTTGTTTATATTTACCTAAAAAATAATAACAACAATAATAAATACAATTATCATTATTAAAACTGACCTCTAAATAATGAGCGATGTCTCATGTTGTCAAAAAATGAAAAGTGACGTCATTCAATGACGCCATCTTTAAAAGTATATCATCCGTTATAAATGGAGTATATTGTAATATTGTGTCCTTAAACTTTGACGTGTCGTGTTATTTTTTTTATTTTATTTTAATTATTTATTTTTGTTAAAACTTCCGGAAATTAATTATAATATTCCAGATTTATTTTATCAAGCCTGTTAAAATTTTCTAAAAACAAAATATATAATTAATTATATTATTAAAAAATTAAGTAAGTAATTTTTTTTTACCATCAGTGTCATACCTCCATTATAATTAAATATTATTTTTATTATAATTATAAATAATTAATCTATAAAAAAATTAATTAACTAATTATTTAAAAAGAAATTTTTAAATTATTAATTTTAAAGTAGAAAAATTCAAAATTGAGGTTATGGGCGTGTTCATGATTCAACTATCAATTACTGTGTCAATATTGTTTTTTTTTGTTTTTTTTTTTTTTTTTTTTTTTTAATTAATTTAAATTATTGAAAAAAATAAAATTGACATTTAAAAATTTGAAAATTAATTAATTAAAAATTTAATAATTTAAAAATTTATTTATAGCGGGAAAAAAATTAAATTTAATTATTAATTATTAATAATTATTTTGTATAGTTACAAATAAAAAATGGACGGCGGCGGATACTCCGGAGACGGTGACCTGGGTAACAGAACCTCGCAGTCGATATCCAGTAAAAAGTTACAGCAGACACAGGCGAAAGTCAACGAGGTTGTCGACATCATGAAGGTAAATGTGGAAAAAGTCCTCGAGAGGGATCAGAAGCTGTCGGAGTTAGACAACCGCGCGGATGCGCTTCAACAAGGTGCTGCTCAATTTGAGCAGCAAGCAGGAAAGCTCAAGCGCAAATACTGGTGGAAAAATTTGAAAATGATGATTATTATTGGGATTATTTGCACGGTTATACTTATCATTATTATTGGTAAGTTTTTTTAATTTTTTAGCAATAAAATTCTTATAAAAAAAATTCCATACTTACACGGAAAGAACAAGATGACACTGGATACCATCTCAGATTATACTCAGTGACATCTGAGGTGAAAAAAATTTCAGATGGTAGCTAGTATAATCCAGATAACAATGAGTATAATCCAGATATTATTCAGTATAATCTGGATTATACTAGCTACCATCTGAAATTTTTTTTCACTTTGTATAATCTGGGATTATATCCAGTATAATCTTGTTCTTTCTCGGTAGAATCTTAAAAAAAAAATTTTTAGTTAAAATTTTAATAAGTATTTTTTTTTAATTATTTATTATTTACAAAAAATTTATTTTTTATTTTACAGTATCATCACTTCCAAGTTCAGAATCAACAGAACCTAAAGAAAGCAATTAATCTAAAAAAAAAAAAAATATCCCAACTATTGTTATATCCAGATTGCACAACTGAAAAATTTCTACAATTATTATAAATCTCCAAAAAAAAAAAAAAAAAAAAAAATAATTAGTCTTACTGTATTAAAATAATGCATTAATTTACTTACTCTTTGTATTTTTAATATTATTATTATTAATATTACTATTGTTATATTGGTTATAATTATACGGCGTTTATAAATAATAATATTTAATATATAAATTCCGCTTATTTATTATTTTAATAATTAAAAATTTATATTACCAAAAAAAATAATAGATCAATTTAATTTCAATGGCAGAAAGTTATTTATTTTATTTTATTCTAGCAATAAATAAATTTATTTTAACCTACCGGACGTATATATTGAAGGTTAATTTAATTTTTACTTATTAATAAGCTTGAAGTTATAGAAGAAGCCGCCATGTTTAAAATAGTAGTTTTATTGTTGGTAGCTAACCTCTTTTTTGTAAATGGAAGTTTGGTTAAAAATCAAGAAAGAAAATGCACACCAAATGACGCAAAAATAAGAATTTTATTTAAAATTATTTTTTTAATTATTAATATGATTTATTTAATTATTTTTGGCAGTGTAATGAAAATGCGACTTGTTGTTCTAAATCTTGTTTAAAAGTTGGCACTATTGGCGCCAAAATTTGTCGCGCAAAACCAAAAAAAGATTCTCCAACAGTTGTTGCAGCTAAAATATGCTTAGATAAAGGAACACCGGTAAGTTAAATAATATTTTTAAAATTAAAAAATCCACGTCCTTAATCCTTAATAATTAAAAAAAAAAAATTAATAATAAGTTATGTTATTAATTTAGACTCTTTAAAAAATTGCGCGTTAATTTTAAATTCAAATTTTTCGCGGGTTTTTTGAAATAGCGCGCAAGTGCTAATGAATTATGTAACTTAAGGCTAGTTTCTATTTACAGATTAATTTTAGTTTTTTAATAATTATAATTAAACAATATTGAATTAAGCAGCCATATTTAATACGGGAGTAGTTAAAGTAATTCTAAAGCTAATTATAAAAACCCGATTTTAATATATTAATTTTTTTGTGAGTTATTGTGATTACAGAGAATGTAAAATTAAGTAGATTTGTTGAATTTTTAATAATTGTCTGCTCTAATTATATTAAAAATTAATAAATATATTAAAAATTGCTCAATAAAAAATATTTATTAGGTTCAATAAAAAATATTTTCTGTAATAAAAATTATAATTATAAAATAAAGAAGAAAATTTTATGATTTATAAATTTTAAATAAAAAAATATATATTGATAGGTTATGTTAATAATTTCTAAATATACATAATATTATAATTAAATAACAATATTTTTATGAATACTTCCATAACCAATAAAATAAATTTTAATAGAAGGTTATAAAATTATTTTAATATTCTAAAAATAATTAAGTTATTTTAACTAAATTTTTAATAGGCTAGCTCTATAAATAAATAAAGTTTAAAGACAATAAAATTAATTAAATAATTTGTATAAATTAATTCAAGTTGCCAGAAGCATATCATCTGATGCGCCGCCGCCATGTTAAAAACAATCTTATTGTTGTCAATTAGTTGCGCACTTGGAATTTTTGTTGATAATTCCCGTGAATTGTGCAAACAATCTGGACTTTTAGTAAATATTATTTAAAATTAAATAATGGAACAAAAATTTTTTTTAAATATACAATAAATTTTTATTAGTGTAAAAATCATACGAAGTGTTGTTCGGGAGTCTGTTACAAAATTGGCAACATTGGATGGTGGAGTAGTATTCAAGTTCCTGAAACAACTACAACTAGTACAACTACTCCTAAAAGTGAAATTTATAGTTTTAATAGTTATAATTATAGATGTGACTCGGTTATTTATAGTAATTAACTATTATTATTATTATAACTTAACCTAAATTTTGTTTCAGTGTATATGGTGAACAAACACTGCTGTTCCCGGAACTGTTACAGAAGCAAAATTATTACGATACCTGGGATGTGTGTATATTAATTAATTTTTTATTTAAAGGTAGTTTAATTGAATGGATAAGAATTTTTGGGTATGACGCAAATTACCCAATCAAAATTAACTTTCCTACTGTTTTACAACACCATTTTGCAATTTTTAGAAATTAGTTTGCAAAGTCACCGCTAGGTGGCGAGGTGGCGCTTTTTATTCTCGCTTACAGAAACTTAAAACCAAGATTTTACATTTTCAACATAATTAATATATTAAATTGTCGTATATAAAAAAATTATCAATTATTCTTAAAACTTAAGGCCGCATAATTACTATTAATTAATTTAATAAAACAAATTAATTTATAATTAATATAACCTTGATTTGGAGTCAATAATAAATTTATCTAAAATAAAATTCAATATTTTTCCTTGTTTTTAAAATGTTTTTCGCTATTTTTCGACAATAGTTCTTATGAACGCCGCTAGGTGGCGATTTGGCGCTTTTCTTCTCGCTTGCAGAAACAAAATTAATACGAAACCTGGGATGTGTGTATATATTAATTAATTTTTTATTTAAAGGTTGTTTAATTGAATGTATTATAATAATAATAATAATAATAATAAGTAATAATAAGATTTAATAAAATTTTTCTTAATTCTTAACTTAATTATTTAAAAATTTTTAATATAAAAAAAAATATTTTTTTTTCTGTATAAATTATTTAATTAAATAATTATTTTTCAAAATAATATTCTAAAAAGAATAATTATAAAATTACCATTACAATTTTCATCAAACAAATAAATTAAAATTACCTTAAAAAATCCTTGAAGAAAATTTTTATTGTAATTTTTCTTTTTAAATTAAAAAATAAAAGAATCTCGTGATAAATCCTTTGAATTTTCCGCAACAAAACTCGGAATTTATCTTACAAAAAAAAAAAAATAAATCACATGATTAAGAGTGTGATGCTCAGTAATGAGATAAAAAATTTATTTGCATAAACCAACAATAGTCCAAGCGAGACAATCGCTTTGTAAAAAAATAATGATGAAAATAAATTGGCGATTTCGTTCAATGTTACACATTATATTATTTATTTATTATTTATTTTGTTATTTTTTTATCATACAAGTAAACTACTAATGTAATAAATGAAATCACAGTTTACCTATCAGTTGACTCACGACCGCTACGCCGAGCAGACGTCGCCGTACGTCGAGACGCTTTAGCGTCAATGTGCGGTGCTAATTTTTTAATTAAAAATTTTTTTTATAAATTTGTCTGTGATAGAAAAATTTTTTACAATTAAAAAAAAGTGCGATTAAAATTAAGTCCGCGGATTTGCATAATTTATATGTTAATTTTATTAAGCAACCGAGCATTGATAGGAAGTTAATCATGTGATTTTTGCTGGTTAAAAAAATATTTTGCACAGAAGAAATTTTTTATTTAATTTTTTTTTTGATACAATTAATTTTAATTGCAAAATGGCGCCGAATTACGTGCCGAAGAATGGGGGCCACAGTTGGGGCTACCAAGACACGTTGGTAAGATTTTATATTATTTTTTTTTTTTTTTTATTGAGATTGGAGCGCAAAGAGAGCTCACGCCGGGAAAGAAATATGGTAATTTTGAGCGACGATTTTATAGGAATATATATAGATATATATGTCTGCATCCTACGACAACATTGACTCTATTGATAAGCGCTGATAAACTGACATCAATATAATGTGTGGTTTTTAATTTTATTAATTATGTTATTTGGAACGTTATTATTTTTATATTAATTAGTTCAAATTTTATTTTTAGAATTTTTAGCTTGTAAATGTTTTTTTTGTAATTTTAATTGATTGTTTTATTTTTTATTAATTTTAAAAAATCAATTTTTCTTAGATTGAAAATTTGGGGTGTGCAAAAAAATTTTTTATTTTTTTTTTTTTTTCAAATAGTTTTTTGTAATTTTCATTTTAAATGATTTATAAAATTTAATTAAATTTTTTATTAATTCTTTTTTTAGATTCAATTTTTTGGAGATAAAAATAGTAATTAATTTTAATTAATAATTTAATAAATATTATTTTCTTTTAAAATACAAAAAAAAATAATTAATAAATTTTTGTTGGTAAAAAAAAAAGATTAAATTATTTGTTAAGAAAAAAGTGTATGTTTGATGTAGCTACCGGTCAGATAAAATAACCTTAGCTAAAAAATTAATAATAATAATAACAAAAGTTTGTTTGAGGAAAAAGTATTTAGTAGATAATTAAAAGGAAGACTTTTAATGGCTAAAAAAATGAACAAATAAATTAATCCAAGTATAAACAAGTCCTTCGGCTCTTTGCACCACGTTGGTCTCACGTGTGTGAGAGTGACGTAACGTAAAGTGTTATCATCGATTAGCACGAGTCACTTAGCACCTACACACTCGATTTAACATTTCAATTTAATAATCTATCATTTTATTGTACACAAAAAACTCATGTGTAATCTACTCTAGATGTTTTTGTTTATCTCTTGAATCAATCTGCTCTTTAATCCTCGATCATTCATTTTAATTGCTATTATATCCTTTTTTTTCCTTTTAATTATCTATTTCATTGACTATTATAAACATTATCTACCTATAAAACACTCCGTTGTAATTTTTTTAGAGATTAGTTCCTAGAACTGCCGCTAGGTGGCGATGTGGCGCTGTTGTTTCTCGCTTGCAGAAATTTAAATACCAAGATTTTAATACTAGAGTAATTGTTTTTAAATAATTAACATGAATTTCATGTTTCTAGAATGTAAAATATAAATTTTATAAAATTAATAATTAAAAAAATTAATCTTTACTTACTTAAAATCCTAAAAATTGAGCATTTATCATTTATTTGCAATAAAAATTAACTTATTTACTGTTTCAAATCACCGTTTTGGAATTTTTAGAAATTAGTTTGTAAATTCACCGCTAGGTGGCGATAAGGCGCTCTTTATTCTCGCTTGCAGAAATTTAAAACCAAGATTTAATTACTAAATTAATTACTTTAAAAAAATTTATATGATTTAGAGACTGTACAACTTAATTAATATAAATTTAATGAAATTAATGATTTAAAAAATTAACTTTTAATCATTTTAAACCCAATTGAGCATTATTAACACTTACCTGCATCAAAAATTAACTTTTCTACTGTTTTAAATCGCCATTTTGCAATTTTTACCAATTAATTTGCAAAGTCACCGCTAGGTGGCGAGGTGGCGCTTTTTATTCTCGCTTGCAGAAACTTGAAACCAAGATTTTACATTTTTAACATAATTAATTTATTAAAATTGTTGTAACTAAATTCCTATATAACAAAATTATCAATTATTTTTAAAACTTAAGGCCGCATAATTACTATTAATCAATTAATTAAAACAAATTAATTTCTAATTACTGTAACCTTGATTTTGAGTCAATAATAAATTTATCTAAAATAAAATTCAATGTTTTTTCCTTGTTTTTAAAATATTTTTCGCTATTTTTTATCAATAGTTCTTATGAACGCCGCTAGGTGGCGATTTGGCGCTTTTCTTCTCGCTTGCAGAAATTAAAAAACCAAAATTTTTTTTAATTTACAGAAAATTAAGGTGATTTTTAATTTATATTCTCAAAAATTACTCAAAAAAAAATTTTTTTTAATTTTTAAAATGAATAATTTAAAAAACTAAGCAAATTACTATTAAAAAAAAATCAATTTTCCCGCGTGTTATTACATAACATTCTCCCACTCGTATCAAATGAAAGTATTTGAATTAACATAACACACTCTGTATCATAAATTTCCCCCACTACGCGTAAAAGTTTCCTGATAAGTATAGTACTTAACCCATCAAAAAATAACGATTTGGTAATAAAAAAATTCCCGATATAATTAAATAATAATATTCTTCACAGAAGTTAACTGCGTAATATTTAAATGACTCCCCACCTAAAAAAATTATATAACAAAAATAAATTAATATTAAATTTAAGAGTTAGAGTTTGAGTCCCTTTTTTAAAGTTCGGTCCTAGTGACCTTATTTTAAAAATTGAGAAAGGGACAGCTCCCACTCTGTAATATTTTCAAATAATAGACGCTTAGTCAGAACGTGCGTAGTTAATATCAATTATTTAGTAACATACGTTAGTGGGATTCATTACTTGTATAACTTTTGTTATCTACGCAGAGAGTTTGCTCTCGAGCAAAAGCATATTGAATATTTTTACTCATTATGTTAAAACACTTGTAAGGCTTGAGTCAATAATTTTATTTCTCTATCTATGTCAGTTTAATTTTGTTTTATTAATTGGTGATTGATATTAAAATTAATTCAATTTTTTTTTTTTGGTAAATAAGTGTAGTTATAGTGTTACACGATGGCATTGCTAGCCAGGAGTATAAGTGTTAAATCAAATGTTAATATTAAGAAAAACATTAGCAAGTTATCGAGGATGCTCTGCAATTGGCGGACAATTACGACTTGCAGCGACTCCCAAGTCGACGACCTTGTTGTACCCAAGCAAGAGGTCATCCGGTTTATCACCGAGAGCATGCATAAAGTAGGCGCCAATCGAGAGGACGCTGCTGTCGTCGCTCAACACTTGATGACGGCCGATTATCGCGGACACTTCAGCCACGGAATGAATAGACTTGCAATGTATATCAGTGACATTGAGAATAAACTCACTAATCCTATTGCTCGTCCGGAAACTGTTAATGACTTTCAGGTTATTTTTTTTTTATTTGAAAATTTGGAAGTTTTTTGGGACACTTAATTAAAAAAATAAATTTTTTTTGGATTAAATAATTTTTTGGGAAAAGTACAAAATTTGGGACATGGTCCATTTTTGAGCCATGTACCAATTTTGGGACACTTGGTTAAAAAATTTTTTTTGGATGAAATTATTTTGAAAAACAATTTTTTGTGAAAAAGTACCAAATATGGGACATGGTCCATTTTTGGGCCAAGTAAGAATTTTTGGGATACTTGACTTTTAATAAAAGTAAATTTGTAGGAAATAATTTGAATTTTTTTTTTTCGAAAGGTACAAAATTTGGGACATGGTCCATTTTTGGTCCAGGAAACAATTTTTGTGACACTAGATTTTTTTTTAATTTAAAAATTTGTTTTTTAACAATATAAAATTCCAAAAAATGATTTTTTTTAAATTTGGGACAGATCTCAATTGTGGGACACTTTTAGTATCAAAAAAATAAATTCTGTGTATTTTTGTGGGGAGTAATCTTGAGAAAAATAATTTTTAATGGTCCAAAATTTTGACCTTGGACCATTTTGGTCCAAGTAATAAATTTGGATACTTTTAAAATGATTAAAAAATTTTCTTTTCAATAAAAAGTGTCCAAAATTTGGAAAATGGTCCATTTTTGATAAACTTGACGGTCCAATTTTTTCTAATATTTTTTCCAAAAACAATTAATTTCAATTTTAAATGAAAGGAAAAATTCTTAAAAGTCTCAAATTAATGTGGTCCAAATTTTACCCAAAAAATCTCCAAACTAACTTCCAATTTCTCTAAATAGTGTCTTAAAGGGCCAATTTTTTGAATAAAAAACCAAAAATTCCTCAATTTCTAGGCTATCGCCCTCGTAGACGGAAAAAACGGCCTGGGCCAAGTGATCGGCAAGTACAGCATGGAGCTCGCGATAAAAAAAGCAGAAAAATACGGCATCGGGTTAGTATCAACGCGGGGTTCCAACCACTACGGAATTTGCGGGTACTACACTCTGATGGCGATGGAGAAGAACCTAATTGGGTTCAGTGCGACCAATACGAGCCCTCTGATGGTCCCAACGCGTTCAACCCAGGCCGCTTTAGGGACCAATCCGCTGTCGATAGGCATGAGGGCCCAAAACGACGAATTCGTCCTAGACATGGCGACGACTGCAGTTGCGTTGGGAAAGATAGAGGTCGCTTTCAACAAGGAGCAAGACATTCCCCGGGGCTGGGCCCTAGGAAGCGACGGAAAAATTACAACTGACTCAGGCGAGGCGCTCAAGAACCACAAATTAATGCCGCTAGGTGGCGCGGAAGAGCACTCGGGCTACAAAGGCTACGGGCTGGGTGTTATGGTGGAATTGTTGTGTGGAATTTTGAGCGGAAGTTTTTACGGGCCCAATATCAGGAATTGGACCGACGCTAATAGGACCGCTAATTTGGGCCACTGTTTCATGGCAATTGACCCTAAAGCTTTTGGGTCAGGTGCTGAGAATCGACTCAGTCATCTTCTTTCTCAACTAAGGGCGCTGCCAGTTAGTAGTGGAGAGGGCGTTCTTGTCGCTGGGGATCTAGAGAGGAAAGCTATGGCCAAAGTTGACACTTTCGGCGGAATTGAGTATCATAAAAATCAGATTAGAATTTGTAAAGAACTCGCGGAAAAATTGGGCGTTAAGGCCATGGAATTGGTCAAGAAAAAACATTATGATTAATTTTAGTTTGAAGTGTAATAGAAAATTTATTTTTGTAAAGAAATAATTGTAATTTATTTTTTTTAATAATTAATTTTGAAGAAATGAGTTTCATTTGATGAAATGGCCTTTTGGGGCCATTTTTAGCGAGTAGTTCCTACGGCCACCGCTAGGTGGCGAGGTGGCGCTTTTTATTCTCGCTTGTAGAAACTTAAAATCCAGATTTTTATCAGTAAAATAATTAAATATTTATTTTGATAGAATTTTTACAAGCACTGTATGGCCAACTTGAAATTAATTTAAAACAATTGATTAAAATTAATTATATTAGTTAAAAAAATTATTTTTTCATTATCATAAACTAAAAACTTGAACTGTTAAGTATTTGGCAAGGAAAAAGTGTAATTTTTGCTTATTTCAAGATAAACCTGTCAATTTTTAACTATTAGTTCCTACAGCCACCGCCAGGTGGATAGGTGGCGCTTTTATTCTCGCTTTTAGAAACTTCAAAACCAAGATTTTTATCATTCAGGTGTTTAAGTTATTATTTTAATTAAATTGTTGCAAAAACTGTACAACCAAATTGAAATTAATCAAAGAGAATTAATCAAAATTAATTATATAAATAAAAAAATTATTTTTGACTTATAATTTGAACTATTAATAATTGAACAAAAATAAAATGTATTTTTTAAATCATTTTCTTGTAAGATTGCTATTTTTTTATGATTAGTTCCTACGGTCACCGCTAGGTGGCAACATGTCGTTTTTATTCTCGCTTGCAGAAACTTAAAACCCAGATTATATTAGTATTTTAATTTTTTATAACAAAAAAAAGGTAACAGCGGTCACAATTACGAGCTTTTCTATAATTTATTTTAATTCTATTAAAAATAAACTGATAACCTAATTTTAAAATTTACATAGTTAACAACTTGAAGTATAACAAATAAATATATATATATATATATAGATAAATAAGACATACACATATATAAGACCGCTAAGAAAATAAAGCAGTAAATAATATTAAGCGATAGTGATAATTTGACGGTTATAGTTTAGATATTAATATTTTATCGTTAATAATAAAAGAGAAAAAAAAATAATCTATTATACTGAATAATTTAATAATAAGTTTGTAATTTATAAAAGTGGGGCAAAATGGTCAATATTTTTTTACTAAAAAATCAAACATGTTAAATATATATATTTTAATAAAATATTATTATATTGTAAGATTTAAGAATGAAAATGCAAAGAGGAAGTTCAATTATTGTAAACGGAAAAGAATAAATGATAAATAGTAAATAATGCCTCGCATTAGCTAATGTGCTTTCATTTATCCCCCTTTCTTCTTATTATATTATCTTAAGGTCATGGAACCCATGGTACTTCCGTTAAAATTCATCTTATTGGAGCAATTACCAATTAACAGGGGATTTTTTTTCGAGAAATTATGGTAGCACTTTAACAAATTATCGCGGTAAAATCTAAATATTTGGTTCCAACAGTCGTTTTATCTCTTACCGCTTATCTAGGCTCATAAAATCGAAAATTTATGGCCTAAATGAAAACAATAATTATTAACGCTCATAAAGGATAATGTATCTTCAGTTTTAAATTGTCTTTTGACTGGTTAACCCTTTGTTATGTCGTTTTTTTGTTTTGCACAACAACATCAGGTAAGAGTCATTATTTCCACAATAATTAACAATCTTTAAGCCCTACAATATTTTTTTTTTTTTTTTTTTATTAATTCAAATAAAAAGTAATAATGCGAAAAACTAGGGAGGGGATGTAACTAAAACTAGAATATTGGCTATAGGATTCGAGATACGGCAAAAAAAATTGACCTTTCCGATAGAGAATTAAATTTACTATTAAAAAGGTCTTATATTTTTGATATTTATCGAGATATTTTGAATTTTAAATAACCTTAACGGCAGTTTTCATGAATTGTGGATTTTAGATCCAAACTTTGACCTTGATTTTCGGCTTAACAGTTGGAGATATTAAAAAATTGATAATCAAACGGAGCGGGAATCATGAATTCTTTATTATTACGTCTTATATCTGAAATATTTTATTTTAAAAAACAAAATATTGTTACACATCACAATTTTATTGAATTAATTACAATTCAAAGATAATAATACAATAACATAATAACGGTGGATAGAAAACTACATCGAAAGTTTTCATAACAATTTTATGTGATTGTGAGAGTGACACATAAATAGGGTAGAAGTACCGTTTTTGGCCACCTTAACACCGTTTTTGGTCAGTAAACATTTGAATTAATTTATAAAAATTTATAATATTATAACCATATTTTTGTTGAGTTTTAAAAAATTTATGGAGTTTGTAATGGTTTATTAATATAAATTAATTTTTATCGTTTATTTAAACAATAAATGGCCATAATTGGTACAGTGGCCATAAACGGTACTTTTACCTTAAATAAAGTACGATAATTTCATACTTTCAACATTTAAATTTCTTCCAAATATTTCTTTAAACGGTTATTTTGTCATTTGGTTGTTTTGTCGTCGGTTATTTAAGCGTGACACCTAAATTTCCTAAAAAAAAGATTTGATATTTTTGAATTTTAATTTTCCTTAAGTCCGGTTCTCATGAAACTAGATCGCAGGTTTTAGATTCAAACTTTAACCATGGTTTTTTGGCTTAACGGTTGAAGATATCAAAAAATTGATGAGCTTTTTAATAGAGGATTTAATTTACTACCAAAAATGGTTTCTTATAATTTTTGGCCCTTATATTTACCCCGTAAATTCCTAAAAACCAAAAACAAACCACAAAAACCTTCATCAACAAATAAAAACTAAGCTTATAGTTATAAAATCCTCGTTACCGCATTAAAAAACATTAATTTAATCACATACAATTTTGACCTAATGATAAAAGAGCAGATAACTTGTGACTTTGACTCGAGCTTCCTACGGCCCCTTCTATACCTCAGCCTCTCTCTTTAGAGGGAAGTAGCCCATTACTTAGTACAGTCTGCAGCACAATTCAAACAATCCACTAATTTTCTTTTTATCACTAACCACTTCTCCAGCTAAATAATTATCTAAATAAAATATTTACAATATCCCAAAACATACCAATCAAATCTCCCGAAAATTGCTTCTCCGAAAGAACATTGATCGTAAAAGCGGAAATAAATACCCGCTAGATAAAATAATTCGATAGTTAGTACCTCTTTGATGTGTGAGTCTAATGAGGTTTATAAATTGAACCAGTGGTGACTCGTGACGCCTGCGAATTGCTGCGTGACTCAGTCCACCATTGACAATGGTGTGGTGCACATTCATTCATATATTTTTTTTACAATCAACAATGTGTAATTGACTCGTGGAAATTTTAAAGTGTTGTTCTGTAATTGATAGTGATTTTTTTTACGGGAATTATTTATTAAAAATAATTATGGCGAGTTCCGGAAAAAAGGAGGAAGATAGTCAGCACAGACATCGACATCATCATCCAGATGTAGCTGTTTTGGATGGAAATGAAGAAGATGTTGATAAAGAGTGGGAAGATTTCACTCGTCTCATGGCCAAATTAAGGAACAGTCGGTCAAATCGACCTAATAGGTACCTTAATTATCCCTTTAGTGTTTTTTTTTAATTATTTTTTTACCGATTTTTGAATGTGAATCATTTTTATCAATAGACCTTCTCAGGCATTCTACCCCTGCCCGCCACCCAAAGAAGATGACCAGCAAGAGTTTGATCCCTTTGATTATCTTAATACTATTGTAAGGGCTTTGGATATATTTTTTATGCATGCGCATGGATTTTTTTTATCATTAAAGACACTATTTTTAATAATTTAAGACACTTTTGGAACACTAGTCACTCTAATTTATCAAAATTTTGATAAAAAGTTGAAATTGTTATATATTTTTGGTTTTAAGTTTCTGCAAGCGAGAATAAAAGCGCCACGGAGCCACCTAGCGGTGCTTCTACGAACTAATTGACAAAAAGTTACTTTTTTGACAAAATAATCAATGATTCAAGTTTGGAGGACATATTAGTTATTTTATATATTTTCTAATTAATATTCCCAATATATGTACAATTTTTCTCCAATATTGTTGTTAATAGTTCAATTTATGACGATTTAATATAAAAATTCATATTTAATGATTAAAATGATAAAAATTTGGATTTTAAGTGTCTGCAAGTGAGAATAAAAGCGCCATATCGCCACCTAGCGGTAGCTTTACAAACTAATAGCCAAAAAGTTACTTTTTTTGGTTAAATAATAAAGAATTCAAGTTTAAAGGCTGTATTAGTTAAAAACTTAGTTATTTCTATATTTTTTAATTAATATTCCTGATATATATATATATATATATTATTTTTTTTTAATTTTGTTGAAAATTGTTTAATTTATGATAATTTAATAGATAAATTCAGATTTGAAGATTTAAATGATAGAAACTTGGATTTTAAATTTCTGCAAGCGAGAATAAAAGCGCCATATCGCCACCTAGCGGTAGCTTTACGAAATAATCTCCATAAAAAATTCCAAATTAAGTGTCTTAATATATAAAATTGATATCTACAGTTTCTAGAGAACAATTTATAAAAAAAATTGTTTAAAATTAATTATTAAATTCAATAAACATTAAATTACAAGTTAGGTTTTTTTATTTCCACCAAAAATAAATAGCTCTAAAAAGAACTTTTATCAAGCCATAGCAAATTGCGTGGGCATGGGTATAAAATTAACATGACCTTGAGAGAAAAAGTGCAATTTTAACAGAAACGGATGCCCTTGATTGAAATTCATATACCTGTATTTACAGATATATAATCAAAAATTTCAAAAAAAAATCCACAAATATGCGACTAAATTATCCGAACAATATTTAAATCTAATTGAAGTAGTAGTAGTTCGCATATGAGCAATAACCACTGCGACTGGAACTATTTTAATAACACGGTTACGAGGATACAATTGCAGTTAGCAGTTAGAGTAGTACAACGATAGAATCTTTGATAGAATTTAATATAAACACAAACGCTTGGTGACAATTCAACCGTTATGCGCATGACGCTTATATATGTCGCTAATATAACTTGTTTTGCATATAATTTCAATTGCGTATAATAAATCTTGGTAATTTTTATAATTAGCGTCTGGGGCAATTCATTAAGACTATAAATAAAATTCAGAACAATTGTTTTTCTTTAAATTCGATAGCTTTAGGCTATTTTATATCATTAGAATCCAATTAAGTTTGTTAAAAAAATTAATGGCCTTATTCGTTATCTTACATCTATTTTGGCTCAGAATGAATTCGACTTTAGTGCAATTAGTTCTTTAAATTCTTCCAACAAAAAATGTTCAAAAAAATATTTGTGTTTTTGTTGATTAATTTTATAGTAAGTATCAAACAGCTTTCAATCTTGAAGCATAAATAATTGATATTACTAATCAAAATTCCCTCGATAGTATCAAGAAGACTTTGAATTCTGCAACAAGGGTCACTTTTCCACAACGGCGAAATCAACCGTAAGAATATCATATTGTGCTCCCTCTGGATACTTTGTAATCCTCTGCATACTATTTTTTGATCCCAATCTAAGGAATTGATTATAATTCTGCACTTTTTTCTTCCAGTGCTTACGGAGCAGCCATTGTTGTTCTAATATGTGCGTCAATGTAGCAGGAATTCACTCGCTAAGCTTCTGCAGATCCCAAGGACCGTTTTTTGATGGATGATATGTAGTATCTCTTGAAGTTACTTGTAAAATGAATAAAAATGATGGAAAGATACTTTATCTACACTTGCGTGACTGATTTCAAAAAAATCGTGCCAATAACAGATTCTGTTACACGCGATGTTACGTTACTAATTTTTTGCAGCTTGTTTTTTTGTTTCTTGTTTCTTATTGATATTATTTAAAGCCGGGTGTTCGATAATAATAGACAATGGTGTCTAATAATGTAGGTCCGATCACTAAAATTGGACTTGCTAACCATTGCCCAGTAGGACGTGGTCATTGTTGACGTCAATTCAAGCCTCAAATTAAATAGCAAAAAATTATAGCATTAAAAGATAAATTACAACTATTACTATTTATACATTATACTTGCTAACTGCTCATAATTTTAAATTAACTGTCACCATTTTACCCCCTTTATGATATGGTGATCGGAAACTTGAAGAAAAACTTCATTTTAGCCCTTAAAAATGCGAATTTAACAACTAATAGAGTTTCCGACAAAAAACGTTTTTTTTGTTTATCAACGGAATTAATTAAAAATTGATAGGTTTCGTTCTTTAGGGTGTAAAAATAATTTTGTAGACCAAAATTAAGGAAAAAAAAAAAAAAAAAAAATTTTTTTGCGCAGAACCAGAAAAAAATTTTTTTAGTTTAAACCAAAAAAAATTCTTTTTTTCTGTATGTAATGGTAAGATTGATATAAGAAACAAAATTGAAAAAGACTTGCAAATCTAAACCATATAAACAAGACAAATTTTCAATAAAAATAGTTATTTTTGGCAAAAGAGCTTGCGGAGAAATATAGGTAGACATCTTCAATGTCGAGGTTGCCAAATGATTAACAGCCAGCATTTGACCCCAGTCTAGTGCAGTATTCCCATTAAGACAGTCGTCTTTTTTCTACTAGTTAGTATAGAAATAAAAGTAAACCATAAGCGAAAATAAAGTTAACAGCTAACGATTCGATAGATTACCTTCGATCAATAAATAGAATAAAAAAGCAGAAAAAAAAAACGGAAAAGTTCAGGAACAATGACAGTAATAAGTGGGAATATAAATAGTTTATGTCTGACAATTGTCTGTTAATGTATTAAGTAAACAATAGGTAAGAGAGATGTAGTGGAAAGCGATCTACCTATGACTAGCATTAGCTACAATCTAAAAATAATAATAGCCTCTCTTGCCAAATTTCGACAAATCTAAAATGCTCAAATCCTCGAGTCAGTTTGCGTTTAACCACCGACGGCGCCATTCAACATCTGTTGCTTGATTCAATTCAAGAATTTAAAATAAAAGTTGTGTGGATGTTCCTAATAAACCGTAATATCTAATAATGAATTCCTCTGTCACTTGAATCAATGTTAGTTTGTTTATATAAATAAACAATTTTCATAATTTTTCGTATTTATGCCGGCCAGTCTCCTGAACAAAGCCTATTTCGTCTGCAATGATGACTACGTTGTAAGTTTGTTAATCACTAGCATGTTTACTAACTTATCCGTGTGAGCTCTTTATATACTACAAAATTGCCAATCTGCTAGCGAGAGAAAATCCGCCGAGCAGCCACCTAGCGGCCAAGCATGAAACTACCACCTAGAAAATTCATAAGATTACCTTGAAATTGACGTTATCTTGAATTTCTAGATGTATGGTCGCTATACGAAGGACCTGGGTGAATTCGCAAAGGAAGAAGCACGGAAACTTAAGTCCCACGATAAGGCCCGAAGAAAGCTGGACAAGGTCAGAGCCGAAGACTTGAGAAAATCACGACGTGGCCCAGTATGTCGGAAAGCAGTAGCGTTGCTAGCGTTCATCTGGAAGCACACTGGAGCGAGGTTGGGTGAAGATTGGGTGTTCTTAGCTCTGCTTGGAATCATAATGGCGCTGATCAGCTACGCGATGGACCGCGGAATATCCATGTGCAACAACGGTTAGTATCAAAGTTTCACCAAAACTTCATCAAGGCTTACCTTGAATCTGATTTTAAACTTTTTCCAGCCAGGATATGGCTGTATCAAGACTTGACGTCGCACCCGGCGTTGCAGTACCTAGCGTGGGTGTCCTTACCAGTGTGCCTGATCCTCTTCAGCGCGGGGTTCGTCCACATAGTAGCTCCCCAGAGTATCGGGTCAGGAATTCCCGAAATGAAGACCATTTTACGCGGAGTCGCCTTGAAGGAATACTTGACCTTCAGAACCTTGGTAGCGAAAGTAATCGGCCTAACAGCTACCCTAGGCTCGGGACTGCCCCTAGGAAAGGAAGGTCCGTTCGTCCACATCGCCAGTATCGTAGCGACCTTGCTGTCCAAATTGGTCACCAGTTTCCAAGGAATCTACGAAAACGAGAGCCGTAACTGCGAAATGTTAGCCGCAGCGTGTGCTGTTGGAGTGGCTTCGTGTTTTGCGGCTCCTATTGGAGGTGTCCTGTTCAGCATCGAAGTAACTACTGTCTACTTCGCGGTAAGAAACTATTGGCGAGGATTCTTCGCTGCCGTTTGCGGAGCTACCATGTTCAGGCTGCTGGCGATCTGGTTCCAGAGGGAAGAAACGATAACTGCAATGTTTGCAACTAACTTTACAATGGACTTCCCATTTGACCCCCAAGAATTGTTCATTTTTGCGCTAATTGGGGTGGGCAGTGGATTAGGTGGCGCTTTTTATGTCTGGTTGCACCGACAGTACGTTATATTCATGCGGAAGAACAAGAGTATGAACTTGTTCCTACAAAAGAACCGATTTCTGTACCCAGGAATCGTTTCGCTGATGGTAGCTTCGGTGTCCTTCCCAATGGGACTGGGTCAGTTTATGGCTGGGGAGCTCAACACCCACAACCAGGTCCAAGGACTCTTCACCAACTTCACCTGGACCAAGTCCGGACTCAGTGTCGAAGAAATGAGCGTAGTTCAGCATTGGTCCACTCCATATTCTGATGTCTTCGTGGGACTGTTTGCGTACGCGCTTTTCACCTTTGTGTTTTCGATTATATGCTCAACAGTGCCTGTGCCTTCGGGAATCTTCATTCCGGTGTTCAAAATTGGCGCCGCTTTAGGGCGGGCTGTTGGTGAAGCAATGGCGCTTTCTTTTCCCAACGGGGTCAGATATGGCAGATTCAACACTCCTATTACACCAGGTAAGGTTCTCCTATCAATGAAATCCACAAATGGGAATTTATCCGAAAACACTATGGCTAGTTTCCCATATAGATTTTCCTGATAGTCGTCTTACCACTTAGAACCAGTTTAATTAGTGTTTTTATTTTCAGGGGGGTACGCAACTGTTGGAGCTGCAGCATTTTCAGCGGGAGTGACCCACACCATATCCGTAAGCGTTATAGTTTTTGAAATGACCGGACAAATCACTCACATTGTTCCAATAATGATCGCCGTGCTGATTAGCAACGCTATTGCTGCATTACTTCAGCCGAGCATATACGACAGTATTATTCTCATTAAAAAGCTACCTTATCTGCCAGATTTATTACCCTCGAGTTCAGGTAACTACTCTGTATATTTCGTCTACAATAACAAACACTCCAACACTAATAACACCTTTTCTTTATCGCAAGCGATAGGATCCAAGGTAAAGACCCACAATTCCCATTTTGGTTAGCTTAGCTTAATAATTTGACCTTCTTCCAGGCATGTACAACATCTATGTGGAAGACTTCATGGTCAGGGACGTAAAGTACATCTACCATGGAATCAGCTACCAGAAGCTTAAAGACACCTTGAAGGACAACCGCAAGCTCCGGGGATTCCCCTTAGTTGACAATCCAGCTTCCATGATCCTATTAGGCTCCATCCAGAGATTAGAACTGATAAAACTAATCGAGAAGCAGATAGGAAGGGAAAGGAGGCTCCAGGTGGCTCAGAAGCTTCACAAGGAAGCAGAAGAACGCGCTAAGGAAGAAATGGAAAGGCAATTAAGGGATCCGGAGCGAACTAGGCGGCCATCGCGGTTTGAAGTGATTCCAGCTCCGGATATTCTGAAGATGCAGAGGCAAAGTGTCAGTGACTTGACCAATGTAGATCATCACACTTTCCACACTCCGTGCTTCGGGACCCAGCCCAAGAAGTCAATTCTCAAGAAAACCAACTCATTTACACTCAAAGGGTTCAGTCCGTTGGTCAGTCCAGCGATGACTCCATACACCACAGTCACTGGAGCTGAGAGCAGGATCAGATTGGCCTTTGAAGCCATCTTCCGCAAGTCTGCTACGCTTCAAGATGTCGATCCTGATCCAGAAGTTGGAACTGTTGATGGAGCTAGGAGGGACAGTTCTGATGAAGCTAATATTCCGCCGCATACTCCTATGTTGGCGCCCAGTCCTGCTACTTCCAAGAAGGTCCAATTGGTAGGTTGAGATTGTAGATTGGAGAAAGCTTTGGTTAGGTCTTGATTGGTGATTGGTGATCTTCTGTTTCAGCCGAGGGAAAGGGTGATAGATATGTCCCCCGAAGACCAGAAACGGTGGGAAGAAAGCGAAATGGCCGCGGATGTTGACTTCTCTAGGTGTCATATTGATCCAGCTCCTTTTCAATTGGTGGAGAGAACTTCGCTGCTCAAAGTTCATAGTCTTTTTAGCATGGTTGGCGTTAATCATGCTTATGTGACTGCTATTGGGAGACTTGTTGGTGTTGTTGCGCTTAAAGAGGTACGGTGCTATTATTTAGACATTTTTGAGCAATTTTCTTTGAAGTTTCTTTATAAGGCATCACAATTTAAAGCCTTAAGGCCAATTTTTATTAATTATAATGTTTGAGTTCAAATTACAATTTGATAACTTAAGGGTAATTTTCATTATGTTCTTTAAATTAAAATTACAATTAAAAGTTTTAAGGCTAATTTCAAATAATTATGTTCTTCAAATTAAAGTTACAATTGGAAGCCTTAAGGCTAATTTTCATTAATTATGTTCTTCAAATTACAATTTGTAGCCTTAAGGCTAATTTACATTAATTTTGACACTATTTTATGCTTCTAGTTAAGAAAAGCAATCGAAGACGCCAATTCAGGCATACCACCAGCGCACGCAGACATAAATCCAACAGTATCAGTGTCCAGTTTAACCAAAAGTGACGCTGAAACCGAAATCCTAAAGGACGATGATAAACTAAACTCTATAAGCGTAATCACAGACGACAAATCTAAGGTTGAGAATGTCTAAGGTTGTAAAGTAGAGCCAGGAAGTTTGCGTTTTTTTCTTTATTAGAGGTTCTGCGAAAATTCTGGCCCTATTTAAGATACATAAATACTTTTATGCAATTAAATGCAATGTTTATAAGTTAATCGTTGTAATTATTAACATTAATTATTGTGATAGTCTCGTCAATCTAGGGACGTGACCATTAATACAAAGTGATCTAAGGATTGCTATATATTTTTATTTTTTTTGTTTAAGTAGGATTTTACGGCTGGCCGTAGCCCAAATTAGATATTTATTTTTATTAATACATTTACGAGGATTTTACATATTAATTTTAATTATTAATATGTATTGTGTATTTATTGAGGAGACTAATTTTAAAGGCCACATATTTTGTAAGCAAAATGGACCTGTAATTTATGCTCAAAAAAAATTAAATTGTTATGCTCAATTTTCGATCAAATATACGCCATTTTGCTTAATTTCGACAAAATATCTAAACAATGTGACCAAGTTGTGCCAATATAATCAAACGCAATAAATATAGTTAATAAATAATTATAACTTATAAATACCGTTTAAAATCCAACATTCCATCTGTCTAAAATCTAGACCGGTAATAATGCTATCAAATATATTATATTGAACTGAACAAATTCAACTGCGTAAAATGTACATAAAAAATTATAAATAAACTAAACACAATTGTTAATTAGTAATGTAATTTTGTAAATATTGTATAGTTGTGTACGGAAATCTTAAAATGAAAATGCAAAAAAAAAAAGACAATACAAATAATAATTTATTTTATTTTACATATTATTTGAGTTTATTATTATTAGAAATAAAAATTTTAATCATAAGTATTAAAAATATTTATTTGTCCATAGAAAACCACCCGTGCAAGCATTTAGGAACTGGCCCGGGAGTGGAAAACACAGTTCTGCTGATTTCCTTCATTGTTTTTGCATTTATAATTATCAAACACACTTCAGACTCATTGCTCTTCCCAAAAACAGCTGCGCTGACGATAACTCCGTCATCTTCATCCTAAAATACCGCCACTTTCATCAATTTAAAAAAATTGACCTTTTCTAATTCGGCCGTAAAAAATCTTAGAATCGATTTTTTCTAAACTTTTTGGGCACAAATCGCATCTATACACTCCCTAGAATCTAGAAAAAAATATCCCAAGCTCCTAAGTTAATTTGCGGCCCAGAAAAGGGGGAAAAAAGAAGGGTCATTTCAATTCCGCAATTCAGGAATCGAGAATCAAAAGGTGGGAGCAACTTTTCGGGGCTTAGGTGTTAAGTAAGAAGCTCGGGGTATTTTTTTATAGATTCTAGGGGTTCCGTAGATGTGATTTAAAAAAAAAAAAGTTTGGAAAATGTCAACGGAAACATTTTTTACGACCCAAAAAAGTATTGACCAAATTTATGGTACGAACCTGTCCTTCAGGATTTGGGACAAAAATTGGCTCGCTTGGATAGAGACCTTTTTCGCTCCAAGTAACCCGAGTTTTGGTTGCAGTATCGACCTTTATAACCTATAAATATATCCTGAATATAGAATTCAAGTGTATCAGGCGTTTTGATCCTTCGACAAAATATCCCAAAAATAAATATTCCGAGACTAAATATCACACAAAATCCATGATAAAAGGGCACAAAACGGTAACAAGCTTATTTATTTATCAAAATTTTAGACCCTGAAGCCTTAGCTCCTTAAGGGCTTTACAAAATGGATACAAAAGAGATAAATATCATAATAATATCAATAATAACAAATAAAATAGTAATAAAAATATTAATAAGTAATGTTGTCACAAAGCAAAGTTGATATCAATTATAATTTGCTTAGTACAAATGACTGTAGCTCATAAAAACAAAAAGAAGTACCATTTTTGGCCAGTTAACATTTGAATTAATTTATAAAAAATTATAATAAGAAAAAAAACCCACTTATTGACACTGGCCTAGTTGTTTGACACTTGCAATTTTATTCTAATTAAAAAAATTAAATGTTTTCAAAAAACCTATTTTCTTAAAATTTATAACTCAAAAATTATGTTTATTAGTTTATTTATTTTTTTTTTAATTAAAATAAAATTACAAATGTCAATAACTGGGTCTTTTACCTTATTATAACCATATTTTTGTTGAATTGTAAAAAAATTGATATTAAAACAAATTGAGATCATAATGGTTTATTAATATAAATTCATTTCTATCGTTTATATGAACAATAAATGGCCAAAAACAGTACTTCTACCCTATGTGTTGGTAATTTAATTATTTAAGATATTTTGTCGGAAGATCAAGAATCATGATACCAGATCTAAGATATAAAACAAAGCAGTATTAGGTATTATGATTAATTACCGTTCCAGGATTATCAAGATCAACATCGCTGGAAATAGCGTAAAAATAACGATACTCTTTGCCGAGAAGCTTATAATTGAACCTTGGAGTTTCGCAACCCAGATCGCAAATTAGTTCTGGTTTTACGAAAATTTTACCGTCGGGAAGTTTATAAGCTGATGCTTTGCGGCTTAACATATCCTTTGTGTCTTTAATGTTAAAATTGTTGTTGTCATTAGAATTGAGAGTTTGGTGCACAAATTCAATCTTAATTAAGTTATCCTGACTATGTTCATCTTTTCCAATTGGTAAAATGAATCTCAAAGGTCGTCCGCGGAACAATTCAGCGTAATTAGGATTTTTGTGCATATTCTTAATCGATTCTATGTACATGCAGTCAAGCATTTTAGCGTCTTTGTAGCAGCACAAATCAAGAACAATGTAATCTTTATCAAGCGTTTCAAATTGATTTATAGTGTGGAAGAAAAAGAATTTTTCAGCGGTAAATGTTCTTTTTAATTTCCCGTCGGTTCTTGATATCAGATGAATAAGCGTCTGGAAATACATTTATGATTAATGCATTGTTAAAAAACTAAACAATAGTTATTTACATTTTGATCATCATGCCACTTGAGACAAGTGCAAAGCGGCTGGTTCATCAAATGACACTTGACCATCTTGGTGAATGAAATAGCCAGCGGCTGCTCGATGATAATGAAGTAATTATCGGTAATTCCAAAAGTGTGCATGTAGGATGGATTCATGGGCCATCTAGCAGGGACGTTACCAACTATCTCGGCTTGGTCGAACATCGATTTGTCTTTAACATCAAATATCACTTGTAAGACATCAAATTTAAAATAGAAAGTAAGCTAATCTATTGATTAGCTTTGATAAGTAAATCTATTATTTAATTGTGGGTACCAGCGTTCCGAGCAATTGGGAACTTGATGACACTGTATTCTGGACCCTTGGAACCAACATGGAGTCCCACATTGTAAACAGTCCCATCTTTGGCCACATGTGGGTGCGATGTGTGGTTTACAATACCCACGTGTTTCGAGATGTTGACCTTATTTTTGGTTTCTAAAGTTACTGGGTCGATTTTGTGGACCACGGGGAATTCGGTAAATGTGTAGAACTCATCGTCGAAAGGGTAAACGGATATCATTGTGTTGTCTGATGCGTTGTCTGCTGGGTTAAAAATAGCAGAAACTCTACGGAAGTTTCAAGTTTGATTAAGTTTGGGTTTAATCATTTTTAAAGAAGACAATTACCGATGGAAGATACTTTGGCAAGGATCTGGAGCTGCTTTTGTTCCAAATTCCGTCAAGACGATTCTTTGGGCTTGTTGGTTTCTTTTGTAAACGTCTGTTTGGATGAAGCGCCTTTGGTATGTCGCTTTTCCATCGGAAATGTGGAACCTATTGATTAATTTAGTTTTTTTATGTCGGTAATTTGGTGGGGATTAAAAATGAAGCAAAATTTTTTTTAAAAATTCCTAGAGAAACTTTTTAAATTTTGTGGTAAAATTATCCAGTATAATGGAATATCATTTTTAATTTTTTAATTGCTTAAAAATTGAGTGAGTGATTTATTAAACTGATAATTAATTGCAGATAAGCTTTTTAGAGTAAAAATAAAAATTTATTTATACTTTAGAATTGAACTCTCTGGTAGCGAGAAGATTTAGCAACAATGCGCCACCTGTTGGATATTTTAGGTACTAAGTTTTATAAAAAAAAAGTTATATTTGGGCATATTGAGCCTTTTTAACCTAAATATGTTCCTAATATGGCCCATTTTCATAAAATGCCTTCATAAAATATTATCTAATTAAAAAATTGTGATTAAATTAAAAAAAAATTTTTTTTTTTTTTTATTTATTTACTTATTTAGGACTTTTTAATAGAATTTTCAAGTCAATTATAGAATATTACTTTAAAATTGATTGAATAATTTATCAAACTGATCATTAATAACAGATAAGCTTTTTTTAAAGAAAAAAAAATCATTACTTATATTTTGAAAGTGAACTCTCTAGTAGCGAGAAAATTTAGCGACCATGCGCCACCTGTTGGAAATTTTTGGTACTAAATTTTATAAAAAAATTATTTTTGAGCATATCGAGCCCTTTAAACCTAAATATGCTCCTAATATGGCCGATTTTCAAAAAAATTTTCAATTTATGCCAAAAAAAGTAAGTTAAAAAATTTTTTTAACTGAAAATCAATTTTATTTTGAATCGTTGATCAATTTTCTACTTTTACGCTAGAAAAATCACTTTTTAAAAAACTTATTCTTCAATTTTCTAAATTAAAATTTGTATTAAAACGGAATAAAAACTTTTTTTTGCTTCACTTTTAATAAACTAAAAAAAAAAGTTACCTGTGTAACAACGCAGAGCTGTCAAACAAGTGATCGAATTCATAATCCCCAACTTTTAAATTCCCCGGTCCATTTCTTAGCAAAGTTCCTTTAAGCCATTTAGGAATCACACCAGTCGTCTTTCCAAAAATCGGCTCAATAACTTCCTTCTCACAAGATCGCATCCAAACGGAAGTATCACAATTCGGATAATAATCAACTTCTTCCGCATCTTTAAATCTCGGCTGGCAATTATTATTGATATCCTTCTGTAATTTGGGCGTAAAGTATCTATCAATAGTCTTGGACCCATAACGTGATACATTATCAACCGACCGAGATTTTTTGCAAAACATTATCACGGTAACTATTCACGTAATTAAATTTAAATTAATCACTGTCTTCGTCAATCGGTAGCCGGTTTTCAGTCGCGGAAGAGATCAGCGGTCTCAGAATAGCGGACAGAATTTTTTTAATGTGTTTCTTCGGCAAGTCCATAGTTTTATTTGGTAAAAGTTAAAACCGTTTTTTATCGGAATGTTGTCACGACGAGTATTTAAATTTAAATGACAGAACTGGCCGTGAGCGTGACCTTTTAAGGGAGTCTTTATGTGACCTTCAGGCGGCTAGAGCGTAATCACTTAATCTACCCCCCTCGGTCAATTGAAGCCTTATAAACACTTTATTATTGATACACGTGTTTTTTTCGGTCTTTCCTTATTCTGCTTAGTTAGTTAGGCACGTGCTGGGTTTCTAACATTTCTAGACGTTTTTATTATTACTTCAGTTTCATTTATTCGATTATATTTACTTCCTTGTACAATTTATTTATTTTACTCAATTTAACCATTTATTTTTGTATTTTTTTTATTATATACCTTGAAAACATCATAGAAATTTTGTAGAGGTAAAAATAAAATTAATTTGGAAGGAATCCGTCGTAGGTTAACTAATGCTTATTGGCTAAGTGGTTTCATTTTTTCTTAACCACACGGACCGAACAGGGTTCGAGTCCGACCTCAGCTTCAATTTTTTTTTTTTTATTATTAAAATACTATTTAAAAATTTTTAAATATTTTATTTAAATTAATTTTATAATTAATATAAAATTTATTTAAATAGTGTATTTAGTATTATATACCTTGAAAACATAAATAAAATTTTGTAGATTTTAAAATAAAATTATTTTTACAAGAATCCGTCGTAGGTTAACTTATGCTTACTGGCTAAGTGGTATTACTCTTTTGTAACAGCGCGGACCGAACAGGGTTCGAGTCCGGTCTTGGGGTTATTTTTTTTTTTTTTTATTAATTAAAATACTATTAGTAAAAATTTTAGAATGATAAATATTTTATTTAAATTAATTTTTTTTTAATTGTTAAAATGTCTGAATTTTTTAATAAAAAGATTTTTATCTTTTATATGTTAAAAATGATTATTATAGTATTTTTAAGAATAAATTTATATTTTTACAAAATAAAAATATTATTTTTAATAATTTATTGTAATGTTAATGAAATATGTAAATTAATCAATATTTGTAAGAATTATACAATAATTTATTGTTTTCCGGGTCATAAATCATGAGACTGATTAATAAATATAAAAAAAAAATTTTTTTCTTTAATTTAAAATCTAAAAAATAAATAAACAAGATTGAATTTAATAAATTAGCATAATTATTTATTATTATTCTGTTGATAAATAAAAAATTTATAATAAATTAAATGTATTCTATAAATAAAGATCGTGAATTTTAAATACAAATAAAAATAAATTACTTACCGGAAAAAGTTCAGAAATTCGGGGAACTTGGTTAGTTACCGTCCGGATGCTAATCACAAAATTAGGAGATTTTCTGAGATATCTTTCTGCGCTGATTGTTTTGTAAACATTGCAAATAGATCGCAACATTGAAAGTGTCGTATTGTTAGCACACAGTAGACGCTTTTTTTTTATTATTAATTAATTGTATTGATGTTTAGGTGAATAAATGTTTATTTATAAATTTTTTAAGTATTAAAATAACTAATTTTAAATGTTTTTCTAGAGTTTAGAATTGTAATGCGAACTTCATAACAATAACAAACTTGTAGGTTAATGCTTTTTATGAATTTTTCATGTTTACGAACGACCAGTAATGCAGAGAATTGTGTGACCATGACATTTATTACTTTTATTGCATATAATTTAAGATTATTTAATTAAGTATTATTATTTTTATTTATGCTGAAAAAGAAAAACAATTAAATAACAATAATAATTTTAAAGAATTAATTTTATTATAATTATTATTAATTAAGCTTTTGATTTATTAATTTTTAAATATTAAAGATTTTAAAATTTTTTAATTTAATTTTTTTTGTTGAAAACTTTAATCACAATTTTATAATTTTTTTTTAATTAAAAATAAAAACTGTTATGTAAATTCATTGAAAATTATAAAAAAAAAAAAAAATATTGGGATTTACCAAGCCGGGAATCGAACCCAGATCTTTAATATTACATGTAAGGTGCTTCTAAATTTAAATAAATACTAGAAATTTAAATCCCGCGCTTTCTGCGCGCGCACTAATTTTAAACCAATAAGGAATAAAGGTCCATTTTTTAGATTATTATCAAGAATTTCAATACTAAACTATCTTTAATTAAATAATATATTTTATATTATAGGATTAAAAATATCTATAAAAAAAAAATTACATAATTATATAAATGATATAAAATTAGAAAAAAATTATTTTTAGTTGAAAATAATACCTAAGCTATTGTACCTAAGTGCACAATCTATTTCGTAACTAAACAATATTTATTAAAAAAAATATGTAAAATTATATATAATAGATCAAATGTAAAGTAATGTGACCTTTGGCTGTTGGTTTTTTAAAAAAAAAATAAATAATAGAAGGTCCTTAAAGGTATTCATAAAGACCAGGGTTCGAATCCCGGCTTAGTCTAATTCCAATTTTTTTTTTTTTTTTTTTTTTTTTTATATACTTTTCAGTATATAATATATATTTACCTTTTAAATTTTATTATTAATCTACCAAAAAGTCAAAAATTCTCAAAAAATTGAATCAATTTAAATTTAAAATTAAAAAATAATTATTTCAGTCAAATTCAAAGATTGTATAGGCTTTTTTAATCCATAAAAATTGATATTACAATCTTGGATATATCAATTAATTCTTCTTATTATTATTATAAAAAATTCTAAAACAAATTGACCTATTTAAAAAAATATTTAATAATAAATATTTACATCAAAATAAGTTTAATAAAGAGAAAAAAAAAAGATTACAGATTACTTTCAAAATCACATGACGAGTCACATGGATGTTTTGTCTGAGATATGATAAAGCCTGAGGAGAGGTATTTGGACTGAGGCACGTGACGACTCATCACATGTAAATAGTATAATGTACAAGTATTGATAAAGATATCGCTATCAATATTGTTCATTATATTATTATTATTATTATTATTATTATTATTATTATTATTATTATTATTATTATACTGAACCTTTGACTCGCAAAATCAGCGACTTTCTCTACTATAGACCCGCGGAAAAAAAAATAAAAATTGCAATAAATGCCGCGCTTTTAATTCCTATGATCTGAATCGATCTCTTGTTAATTAAAAAGCAATTATGTAAGAGTAACAATTCGCTCAATATCCTCGTGATTGATAAGCTAGCTATCGTAATTTTTCTTGTAATTAATTTATTGGATAAAAATCCATACGGAGGATTAAAAAATGGATAGATTGATTTACAATTTGATAAGAAGGATTATTATCAAGTGAAATCTTTTTGTTATATAGGTTACGGTTAATAGATTGTAATTGCCGCCACGTAGTCTGGTGATTTTACATTTGAATTTATTAGTTTTTGATAATTCTTTTATTCTATTTTATAGATAACATCTAGCGTTGCGTTATCTACAGGTCAATTTGGTTTTTTTTTTTGGAAATAGAAAGTTTGTAATCTTATTGAACTATTAAGTCAATAAACTTTCGGTCAAGCTTCCTTATAAATTATTAAATAAATTTTTTGCGTAATAAAAATTCGATTTTTTTTAAAGATTTGATTTTTCCAAATTTTTACAAGTGTTTTGAACCTCTGTAACTTTAAGTGGAATTGGAATTTAGGAGCCGGGTTAATTTTGGTGGATTAAGAAAACTTTGAGCTACAATTTTTGTTAAGAAAGTTTTTTTATAGCGGTGATAGGTCTTGAGGTATTTAAAATTGAAGATTTGTAATAAAAAAATGGGTGATTATGATGAAAGTTCAAAATTTGAATTTTTGGGCAAGCTTTAAATGTTTATAACTTTGGAAATAATTGATATTTTTGAACCGGATAAAATTTTTAGTAAAGAGGAGACTTTTAGCTACAAAATTTGACCAAAATTTTTTTTCTAGGATGAATTTTTTTTTAAGATAAAAATTAAAAGTGAGTAAAATTGAATTTTTGGAAAAATTTGAATTTTTGGGCAAACTTAAATTGTTCATAACTTTTGAACTAATTAATATTTTTGATCCGGACAAATTTTGTAGTAAATAAGAGACTTTTAGCTACAAAATTTGACCAAATTTTTTTTTTTTTAGGATGAATATTTTTTAAAATAAAAATTAAAAGTGAGTAAAATAGAATTTTTGGAAAAAACTTTTAATAACTTTTACGGCGACTTAAATAAATTTAATTAACCTTATCAAAATTTCACAGTGACCTACAACTACCCCAAATGAACAAATTGATAAATTGGAGATAAACATCACCCGTCAACAATATTATTATGACCTTGTGTAACATTTATAATCCATTTAGCCGACCTCGGAATGCACGGAGCATTTAGTCCCAATCAGCGAAAAAATTAACATTCTCATCGTTAATATAAAACGAGTTTCCATCATCAACATCAACTGGAAAAGCTTGAGAGTCATCAAATATGTGCTTCACGTCTGCTAGTCTTTCAGAGAAATAAAAAATTCATATCCTTCAATGCAGTCCTGCAACAATCACACGCAATAATCACGCACCTCGTGAAAGTTTTGCAATAAATCCATGCATGAGAAAGTGATGCAATAGGAATAAATACTTCTTTTTTTTTTTTTAAAAAAAAAAAAAAAAAAAGGATAATATTTATATTGATATTTAATTTACACGGTTTATATTTATAGCCGACCAGTTCATAAATATAAGCAATGAGTAAAATTAATACAATAATGATAACAAGCTATGCTCATATATAAATATATATTTTTTGATTTATTTTTATATACTGGATTTGAATTTATATTGAAGGTAATTTTATTACCTTTATTATTGACGGGAAAATTTTCCAGGATTTTATTTTAAATGTTTTTATAATAATAATAAATTTTAAAAATTCAAAACATCAAATTTTATAAATAAATTTGATGTAAAATTTTTGATTATTATTTATATTTTTTAAAAATAATTATAATAATAATAATACTCTAAATTCGTTGAAATAATGATTGTAATTATTAAAATTTGATATTTTTTAATAATAATAATAATAATAACTAGCAACCTTGCAGTTACTACGTGACTGCAGTAAATTGTGAACTATGAATAAATAAAATTTTGCTTTAAATAATGACTTTTGTTAAATTGCACTGTACTTTTTTAAATATTGACATTTTTAAAGATATAAGCTCATCATGATGTTACACTCATCAAGAGCTTTCATTTGAGTATCCACATGCATTTTTCATATATTTTTCATACATACATATATATATAATATATATAAATATATAAAATATATGAAAAATTGATGTGGGTATTCAAATGAAAGGTCTTGATGAGTGTAACATCAGGATAAGCTTATATCTTTAAAAATGTCAATATTTGACAAGATATTTGTTAAATTGCTCTGTACTTTCTTAAATATTGACATTTTTAAAGATATAAGCTCATCTCGATGTTATACTCATCAAGAGATGTCATTTGAGTACCCACATGCATTTTTGATATATTTTTCATATATACATATATATAATATATATATAAATATATGAAAAATTGATGTGGGTACTCAAATGAAAGGTCTTGATGAGTGTAACATCAGGATGAGCTTATATCTTTAAAAATGTCAATAGTTCACGAGATACAAGGTCATTTTTCAATTATGTGTCTAGAGATAGATTATTTATTAATACAGCCTAAATACTTATTATCATAAATTGACTATTGGTCAGAAATATATGAAACCTTGAAAAGACACAAATTTAAGTCAAAACCTTTGCAATTATTATTATTATTATTATTATTATTATTATTATTATTATTATTAATTTGATATTTTAATATAATAATAATTATAATAATGACTAGCGATTAGAATTATAAGAATAATCTATTAAACGATAATTGTGTAATATAAAACGACGATAATTATATTAAGCATTCACAGTTTGATTTAAGTTTAGCTTGTGAGCATGTTGATGATATTTACTTTTTTATTAATAAAAATAAATCAATAATTTTTGAAAGTTAAAAAATGGTTCAAAATTATGATACATTCGAGTCATTCGAGGGAAGCGGCCCATCAGGGTGAGTTTTGATAAAAATTATTTAATGAGCTGTTAATTGAATTAAGTGAATTGAGTCAAGTGACCGATTAATTACGAAAGTCATGCTAATTTTCAGTAAATAAACCGTGAAACGTTTAGTTGGTTGTAATGTTATAAACTATAAATATATAATATATATTAAAAACAAACTATCACGTTGCCTTCACGATCAACATGCGTGATTATCCTCTGCTCGTGCATTAACATTTTAATATTCTAATGTATTATCTAAGTCTAAGTCTTGCTTTTGATGTGCTGATAAACAAATTGTTTAGTATATAATTTAGATTCATTTTTATGGATTATGTGATTATATCAATAATAATAAATTTATGTTAGAGGATTATATATTTATAAGTTCAATTTTATCAAGCTTTACAATTTTTTAGATTAATTTTTTTTTTTTGAAAAAAATTGATTAATTTTAGATTTAATTAATTATTAGAAAATTTCGAAAAATTTATTATTATATATTTCAAGTGTTAGAGCAATAAAATTTAATTTTTGATTAAAAAGTCAAGTTTTGACAAAAATCATTAACTATCTATGAGAACATTCTGCTAGCGAACTATTCAGTGTAGTGAAATTATTATTTTTTTTTGTTTTTTTTTAGTGATTTTTTAGATCTGTTTCTGAGAGTTTGAGTGATATTAGCTGTAAGGTCTTTAAAACTGGTGATGTCAATACTAGTAGATTTATCGGGCACCAGGCCCGTATATTACATAGTACAAGATTTGCGCTCTTAAATGACTGTTATAATTTGCTTTAATTTGAACTAAACAATCTTGTTACTAATAATCAGATAATTATTTACACCTGGTGCTGTCAAACTAATTTAGTGGCTGTATAACAGCATCACTTGGCCAAATATTAACTCAATGGTGTTAATTATGTGCACTTATTATGAGCTACAAATTTTATAATTGTTATTATTATTATTTTTTCTTTTTAATTTTAGCAATTAATATTATTTTTTGTTATGGTTTGCAATTGCTAACACATCAATGGTTTACTCATTTAACAATCTATCTATTAAATTTATAATTAATATTAATATTTATAATTAATATTGATAATATAGAATATTTATAATTAATGTAATTTTTTTTTTTTTTTTAATTAATTTTTTAATCAATAGTAATACTAATATTATTATTGTATTAAATATGAAATCACTATGCTAGCTTCTTGTCACTAGTCATCTTGTTATAAATCAAAAATTTTTCTTGTTTTTATATACTAACTGTTGTATTATTAACTCTGTTAATGGCCCCTAGGCTGTTGGGTTTGTTTATTTAAATAAAATAAAATAAAAAGTAGAATTTTTAGTGAAAAAATTATATTAAAATTCTTTTTTTATTAAAAAAAAAAAACAACCAAGAAATGATTAATTTGCGGCTTTTTAAAGCGCCAAAATGTAATTTTTGATCAAAGTATGAATTTTTTGTGAAAAAAAGAAATTTAAAAATCTGTTTATTGATAAAATTTGAATAAATAATTAAATTTGACCCTTTTAAAGTGCAAAAATTAAATTTTTAATCATTATTCAGTTTTAAATACAAAAAACAAGCTTAAAAATCTATTTATTCAAAAAAATTGAAGATATGATCAATTTTTGGCTTTTTTTAAACGTAAAAATTTGATTTTGAATTAAAGTTCAACTTAAATTTATAAAAAATGAGCTTTTAAATATTATTTGTTCAGAAAATTTGAAGAAAAGATTAATTTTCGGGTTTTTGAAGCGTCAAAATGTAATTTTTGATAAAAATATAAATTTTTTGTAAAAAAAGAAGCTTTAAGATATTTTTATTGATAAAATTTGAAGAAATGATCAAATTTCACCTTTTTAAAGCTTAAAAATTAAATTTTTAATAATAATTTAATTTTAAATACAGAAAAAAAAAAGCTTTAAAGCGTATTTATTCATAAAAATAGAAAAAATTATCAATTTGCGGCTTTTTTCAAGCTTTAAAATATAATTTTCAACCAAAAATCCATTTTTAGCCACAAGAAAAACCTTTCAAGCTCATTTCTTACAAAAATTTAAGTAAATTATTAAATTTAACCTTGTTATAGTGCCACAATTCAATTTTCAATCAAAATTCTACTTTTATATCTAAAAAACAAGTCTTTAAATTTTATTTATCAAAAAAATTTGAAGAAATTCCTAATTTCAAGCCTATTATACCTTAAAAATATAATTATCTATTTAAAGTTTCATTTTTGGCAACAAAAAAGCGGCTTTAAAGTCTACTTATCCTTTAAAATTCAATAAATTCTAATTATTGTCGATAATTATAATACAAAAAAATACGACTGAAAACTATTTTTTGTAAATTTTTCTCAAACTTTTTCAAGCATATTCTATAAAAATATAAATATTTTAAACTAAAACATTTTTTATTAAAAAAAAAAAACTCTTCAAATTATTTCTTAAATACATTTTAACCCCTCAAATGAATTTTTTTCAATTACATTGCAAAATTTCATAATTTTTCCACTAAAAATTCTATTCAGACCTTTTTTAAATTCCAATTGAGAAAAAACTACTTTTATTTTTTAATCAAGCTTCTAATTAACAAAAATAATAAAAAACAAAAATTCTTAAAAAATATAAAACTATTTTACAAAAAACATTAAAAATTTCCACAAAAACAAATATAAAAATGACGCCCTCTGAAGGTGAAAGTTTAAACCGGGCGATTGCGACTAAAAACATAAAATAAAACAAGCTGGGAATCCCCTCCACTAGCTTTAGCGGCTGAAACGTCTTTATCATGCTTTTATATATATTTTTTTATTTCTTTGTAGTTCGCGCTAGAGGCAAAATACACTTGTTTCTGAATAAAAGTAACTTGTACGGCTCTAACGCTCCTCAGTGAATTAAAACATCACCAATAAACTCTTAATAAATAGTTAAAATAAATAAATAAAATAAAAATGATAAATTGTAAAAAGTTTAACTAAAAATAAAATAAATTACAAATGAATCGGAGGAGAAAAAAATAAAATTGTGTGACTATTTATACTTATTTGTTTGAATTAACGGCACAATGGACACGTAAGTTTACAAACTGTTGATAAATTGTATTATTTAAATCAATAATGCCTTACGATTGAATCGATTATGAATATTTAATGTTATTTGCTATTTGCAATTTGTTATTCTATGTCCTTCGCTTAAATTTATTCACCAGATGTATGAAAAATTCCGCTAATTCTTTATCAAATGATAAACACACATGAGCACACAACTATTAATGTTTCCATCATTTTATTTTTATATTTTTTTATTGCTCGAACAATATATAAATACTAAGCGACGGGTGACTTTTTTTTAGAGCAGTGTCATTAAAATCCGTGAATTTAATTTTTGTTTTCTACTTTTAAATTATGTCACTCGTGTAATTATTGCACTGTGCGCATAGCACGTGTTGGGTAAATGCTGCCGGATTGACCTTGCGAGAGAGGGAGCATTAAACTAATATAAAGCGAAAAATAAGTTGGCAATTTTTTGTGTAGTTTCTTATTCTGATGACATTTTTTAGTTTTTTTCGGACGAGAAGTTTTGTCTTTTGGTTTAGTTTTATTAATGTGCTTCTTGGAAATTTTTATTTATTCGATTTTTATCTAAAGAAATTGAAATAGAATTTTTTTGTTAAATTTAATTGAAATAAAAATTCAATTTTTTTGTGTAATCTAAAGCTAAAAAAGCGTATTAAAAAAAATCAGGATTTTTAATAATTTCTAACAACAGTCTTAAAAATTATCCGGAAAAAATTTGTGAAGAAAAAAATTATGAAAAAGTCAACATTTTTAATAGTAGTATAAATTAATAAAATTTTCATTATTTTGGACACTGTCTAACTCCTTATTTTTTTTTTAAGGGTGATTTTTTAACATTTTGATGAAGTAATAGTCCAATTATAAATTATTTAAATGATTCAAACCAAAATATTATACCTTTATTGGATATTAATGATTTTTTAAAGTGATAATTAATTTTGAACCAATTGTTTTTTTCTTACAAATGGAAGATTCTCTAAAATGGAGTTAGACAATTTATATTTTTTATAAATTCCCTTTTTATTCGTTGCATAAAATTGTAGATAAAATCCATTATATGTACACGGAAAAAAGTAAACTGTATTAATTATTTACTCGTATTCCAGTTAATTTGTTATAGTTTCAAACAGTAAAGTAGACATCGGCGTGGCAAAAATATAAATATTATACAGAACTTAATGTAGAAAGTATATAAAAGCCACAATTTATAATTTAATATCCAACAATAAGTGATAGTTGTCACTATAGTAAATAACGACTCTTTCATCTTAAAAAATTACTTTTATCTTATATATTGAAATTGTCATTTCAATATATAGTCGATATTATGAGGAGAAGGGGAACTCAGATGAAAGAGAAGGGGGTCTCACTCTGGGAGAATTTAACATTTCAATCAAACAGTAAAAATTATACTTTTAAAATATACATTTTAGCAGTCCAAGCAAGTCAATAATTACAGTTTGATTTTTAACTTTACACTGTTAAAAATTTTTGTAAAATTACAATCATATTACAAAACAAATGATATGTAAAATTACAAATCAGTGTATAGCAATGCGAAATAAAATACAATTCATGTAATTTTCCAACACTTGTCAGGAAATTTACTAAGATGTATTGTAATTTTACAATCTTCTTGTATAAAACTAACACGCATTGTAATATTACAGAACTGTTGGTCAATTTTCAAGAAAAAGCTTTTTAATTTTGCAAACATTATTTGTAATCTGATTCGGCATAATTGTATGTAAAATCATAAAAAAAATATTGTCATTTATATTACAATAATCTTATAAAAAATTTGAAAAGCTTTTTTTTATTTTTACAATTTCCATTGTAAAATTACACAGTGCAATGTAATATTACCAGAAAATTTTATTTATATTACACGAATTATAATTTTACTTCACTGTTTTCTAATTTTAAAAATAATACTTTTCAATTTTACAAAAATGAGACTGAAGTATCAAAAAACAACAATGTCCTTCATATTTATTTTTACTAATTTTCACTCTATGGTTGTTTATTAGTAATAATAAATTCGAGGCATCATTTATCTTTTATAAATTTTAATATTACGCTCAAACAATCATTTCGAAATCAATATATTTTAATGAGTATATGTTAGACTTTAATTTTTGTAATATTCAATGAATTATAAATAATGTAAAAGTTAGTTATTTTCCATCAATAAACAGCATAAAATAACACAATTAATGTAAATTATAAATAAGCCCTAATGCTCAATCACCACATAGGATTAGCTTATAAGAATAATAAGATGTAAAACCACCTATCGGTCGTACGGCGTAGGGCGTTAGGTATCGGTCTGGCAAGCGCGCGGCTCGCGTTCGATTCTTAGTTAGGGTAAATATTATTTTCACTTTATATCATCTAAGTTGTAATAATTAGGTCTACGTAAGATTCAAAATCTAATCAGCGCTTCATAAAAATAAAATGAATATTATAAAGTGAATAATAAAATCACGATTTTATCGTTTGAAAATTACTTATTATAAATCGACTGTTATTTATTACAGTTTACTTTTTTCCGTGTATATATAGAATGAAAAACATCTTATTATAAATAAGAAATTATTAACTAATCATTAAAAAATTTTTTGAGCTTATAGCTGAATATAGCTATAGATCTGATGAAAACTCTATTTAAAAGAAAAAAACGGGGTAAAACCAATAACTTTCCGCTTTTAGAAAATTTTTAATTAAAAATTATACGCCCTTTTGGCTTTGGAAATTTTTTTTTTTTCATTTTTAGGCTTAGAACATGTTTACAAAACCATTGGCACCAAAAAAAAAAAAAAAAAAATTACACGCCCTTTTGGCATTAGATTAATTTTTAAGATTCGAAATTTTTAAATTTATTATAATTAAATTTTCTTGTCCCTTGAAATTGATTAAAATTCAATTTTTAACACTTAAAATTCATAAATAAATCCAAATTAATCTCTCAAAAAATATAATTTTTCTAAATTAATAAAAACTTAATTTTTAGCTGAAAAAAATTGACCTAAAAATCCAAAAAAATTAATAAACAAACAATTTAATGAAAAAGTGAAAAATTTCCGCAATAAAAATATCATAGACAAGCTAGCTTCTTGTCTCATGAATCATCCCAGGGATGTAATAAAAAGAAATTAGTAAAATAAAATAGACGATATACGTATCCCAACCTTCCTACTTTATTTAAACTCTAGTCTTTTATTAAAGTACATAATAACCGTTTTCTAGATTATCATCTCGAACCTTACTTCACTTCTTTGTTTGAAGTTACAACAATATCCGTGTCTAAGCATTAACAGAGATGACAACATTCTTTATAAAATAATAAATTAATGTAATTAACAGTATTACAGTTTATTCAACTCAAAAATTACACATTGAACAAATATTTTATCTAATCAGCAAAAATAAAAATGTAAATATATGGATTCACTTGCAATTATAATATTACTAACTTTTATTGAGCATAAATAGATGAGGTCGCCTATTATTAGCTAACTTTGGGCAACATTTCAAACGTTTGATCGCTTATCCTTGAAATTTAATCCTCTTATATTGTTTATTATTCGTGCAATAAAATAAAGTCGATGATTATTAATTTAAATAAAAAATTATTATAAATTTTAAATAAATATTTTTTTGTGATATTATTTTTTATTTCATTTAATTAGAGTTGTCAATGATATCAAATAATAAATATAAAGGTGTGTGTTGATAAAATTTACAGCGTGTGATGTAATTGATAGTGACTCGGGCGTACAACAATAAACTCTACAAACAAGATTATTATTTGTTGGGATACGCTACTCTTAAAAACGTCTAATCGACGTTTTATTGGGTTTAATCGCAGATCAAATTATCATATTTCCTTGACCGGACAATTATTCTATTTATTTTTCTTTTTAATTGATATTTAATTTTAGTTTTAAAATTTTGTAGACGGAAAAAAGTTTGCAAAAATTTAAAACTTTTATTTTTTAAGCAAAAAATAAATTAGATTAATTTAAAAAAAAAAATTTTTTTAAGAGAAAATTAAAGTATCTTTTGAATACTAGGGACAAAAAATTAGAAAAATTATTTAATTAAAATTATTTTTGTCAAATGCGCGCGCATTTCAAAAAAATCTAGCTCAATTAAATGGCACCATAGTTTTAACATGAGAAAAATTGCAAGTTTTTTTAAAATGTGTATTATGATAAATTCTAAAAAATTCATTAAAAAAAAAAAAACAAACTAAACTAGTAATACTAAATACGGCACTAGTTTATTAAATTCTGGACCTAACAAAGAAACCCTGATCTTAATAAATGATTTTGTTTGGAAATTATTGTGCTTACAAAATTGCTTGAGTTGAACAAGTTTGAATCAAACTTCAAACTTTAATATCAAATCAAAAAGTAATGTCTTTTACAGCAAAGCAGACTCTAAAGAAAAGGAAGCCTTGATGGTGGACACAAAGCCTCCAAAGATCCAAGGCTCCTTTGTAATGGACAAGCCACTGCCGCAAAATGGCCACCTGGAACAGGAACCAGCCAATCCGCATTTATCCCACGGGAGCGCCACCAGACAAATCCTAGCGGCGTTTGTCGCTCAACTAGGAACCGTCAATACCGGTATGGCCTTTGGATTCTCCGCCATTGCAATTCCGCAGCTAAGAGCGGTCAACAGCACCATGCCTATTGATGACGTTCAGGAGTCTTGGATTGGTAAGAAAGAATACTCTAACCCTTATCTTGTTCCAATAATTGATCTACAAGCTAAAAAGCTGCTATCTTATGATTTTTCAATTAGAATTCAATATTTAGAATCGATTTTAACTAAATCATTTTATAAGATTTAATCTGCACCTCAGATTGACACCTAATTGCATTTATAGGTTTAGAAACTCAGGATTTGCAATCTAATTGATACTAATCATTAAATAACTATTTTTGCAATGCAAAATTGGTTAAAGAGGTAACCTTTGCTCTTCTGACCTAGTCTTGCTCATATTTCATTGCTAAAACAAATTGCTTTAACTGTACTATCCAATAAATACAAGAATTCTCAAGATCCAACTAATAAACCTTCTATCTTCCAGCAAGCATGTCATCAATAGGAACGCCAATAGGCTGCTTCCTATCGGGCTACCTGATGGACCAACTAGGCCGCAAGCGTTCTTTAATCATCACCGAAATCCCAGCGTTACTCGGCTGGTTGCTAATAAGCTTCGCAACCAACATCGACATGATCTACGCCGGGCGCTTCTTCACCGGTCTAGGATCCGGGATGGTTGGAGCACCAGCTCGAGTCTACACCAGCGAAGTGACCCAACCCCACTTAAGAGGAATGCTAACAGCTATCTCCAGCGTGGGAGTCAGCACCGGAGTCTTGTTAGAATACGCGATGGGTGGAGTGACCACCTGGAAGATCTGCGCAATGGTCAGCAGCCTGATTCCCGCATCAGCTTTGATCCTAATGTTCATGTTCCCGGAGACGCCTTCGTACCTAATCTCCAGGAACAAGCCCGAAAAGGCGCGTCGTGCTTTAGAACACTTTCGGGGCAGCTCTTACAACCTGACCAAGGAGATGGACACGCTCATCAACTTCTCCAACAAGAACAACCTCAAGAGACTGACCAATCCAAAGGACATCTTGCACGCCATCATGCAGCCAAACGCTCTCAAGCCTTTTGCGCTACTCTTTTTCTACTTCCTGATTTACCAGTGGTCGGGAACCAACGCGGTGACCTTCTACGCGGTGGACATCTTCCAGAAATCTGGCGCCACAATGAACAAGTACCTTGCTACAACAATTCTAGGCGTTGTAAGGTTACTTTCGACCATCCTGGCTTGTGTTTTGTGCAGAAGATGCGGAAGAAGGCCACTGACCATGGTGTCTTCGATAGGCTGCGGTCTTTCTATGCTAGGTCTTGGCACCTACATGTGGGTCAACGCCTTCTGGAAGGCCAACAACATACCCGCTACCTTCACTTGGGTGCCAGTAGTCTGCATCTTTGCGTACACAATCGCTTGCACAATTGGATTCTTGGTAATCCCTTGGGTCATGATTGGCGAAGTATATCCCGTCCAAGTTAGAGGCATCATCGGGGGACTCACCACCATGTCTGCTCATTGCTTTGTCTTCATGGTGGTCAAAACATTCCCGTTTTTGAGAGCGGCCATTACAGAGCATGGAACTTTCTTGCTTTACGGGTTTATTTCTTTATTTGGGACCATTTACTTTTACATTTGCCTACCGGAGACGAAAAACAAATCGCTGCAAGAGATTGAGGACTATTTTTCAGGCAGAAGCTCGAGTCTTAAGACCGGAAGACTTTGCAGTAGGAAGAAAAGTCTGCAGATTCAAAAAGGAAATGTTCTGCCGAAGTAATTGGGCGTTTTTATAGATTTACTCTTTTTTAGATTGGTTTTTATCCGTAAAAAGACAAATTATTTTGGTATACTAATGATAAATTTTTAGTTAGTAATTATTGTGATGGATTATCAATAACCAAAAACGATATCAAGGCTCTGGAAGTATTCTAAGCGTGCCAAAAGCTGCTTTATACTTTTTTAATAATGTGCCAATTATGTATTAAATTTATTTTATTTTTAAGGGTTATACCTAAGATCACCATTTTTGATAGCTTAATAAATTAATCCTTGTTAATTTATAAAAAAATTACAGCCATTTTACATATTTAACGCCTTTTTCAAAATGGCGTAAAATATTTCTAAATTTTTAGCGTATAACCTTACAAAATCTAACCAAGCCATTTGTAAATATTAAAACTAAGACTTAAAATTAATTTATTGTAAAGTATTTATAATAAAACTCCAGAATTATTCTTAACAACCATTTTATTTACTTTATTTACTTTAATTAATATTGTTACAATATATAATTTTATAACTTATAAAAATTTAATCAAGAGTGAGCCTAGGACGATTAAGTCGCCTAAGCTTCTTCTCCCGCTCTTCCTCCATGAACTTCTTAACCATTGATTCCGGCATGACTTCGCCCTTCCAGACATTGGGAATCCTGACGTTGTCTAGGATGCTCAATCTGGAGCGGATGTAAGTTGCCGGATTAAACCTCTCAGCCCTCCGAATCTGTGCCAGCATTTCCCGGTGGAACCTCTTTTCCTTTTTTAGCACTCTTCGCTGCTTATACTTCCTCCAGAGGAACTTCATCTTCTTCTTAAGCTTGCGCTTCTTGTGCTTCTTCATCTTGTGCCGGCGGATTACAATCAATCTTGCGGCTTCCTTCTCAATAATTTGATTCGTCGGAAGCTCTACTGGAGCAGATCCAGGCGAGCCTTTCTCGACCTGGTCAATGATCTTCCGCGGATTGATCACTTCGTTTCTGGGATCTACCACCGGTAGATCTATGATTTGCGAAATCAGACCCGGGTTCCGGATGTTTAGGTCCAGCGAGCTCAGTGATGGACTCAATGACAACAATTGGCATGACTTTGGATCGATTAGCGGAATTATGGTTGGACTACTCCGTGATTGGTGGAGAGTAGAATAGTTTGATGACTTAGGTATTAAACCTGAACATGAAATTTTTCCATGTTGAGGTTAGCTTTTTTAGTTTTTAGGTAAGTTAGCTGACATTTTTTAATTTATTAGAAGTATTTTTATTTAGATGAAAGTTTAACCGACATCTAAAAATCTTTACAATTTTTTTTATTAAAGAATTATTACAAAAAAAAATTTTTTATTTCTTAAAAACTTCAAAATTTATAAGTGCAATTTTTAAAAAATATTTTTTAGTTATAATTTAACAAATTAAGCAAAATAAAAAAATCAAAAATGGCGGCTAACTTTATTATTTTATTTAGAGGTTAAGATACTAAATTTAACAATTTTTTTTAGATTATAACAATTAAATTATAATGAAAAAAAATTTCCACATGTATACGGAAAGAACAAGATTATACTGGATATAATCCCAGATTATACGAAGTGAAAAAAAATTTCAGATAGTAGCTAGTATAATCCAGATAACAATAGAGTATAATACTACAGTATATTTCTAGTATAATACTG
>CAJNRD030001120.1:841566-888250 GCA_905319865.3 Cotesia congregata | reverse complement strand
TTTTTTTTTTATTTATTTATTTAGTTTTTTTTTAATTTATTTACTTGTCAAAATTTGAAAATTTCGTTTTTTGGATAAAGTATTGTAAAAAATTTCAATTTTTAAGTATTTTAGTAAACAAAATTAATTAATTATTGTCAAAATTTTATAATTTATAAATTTATTAAACAAATTCTAGAAAAATTAGGATTTTTCAAAATTTTGACAGAAAAAAATTATTTTTAAGGTTAGTTTTCACAAATTTTTTAATTAAAGTGTCAAAAATTTTTAATTTTTAATTTTTATTAATAATTTTATATAAAATTATAATTTTCAATTCTAAAAATTCTGGAAAATTGAAAAATTTAGTATTTTTCAAAATTTTTTTATAGAAAAAAATTATTTTAAAGGTTAATATTTAGAAAATTAAAAATTTTTTAGTTTTTTATTAATAAAAGTGTCAAAAATTTCAAATATTTAGTTTTTTATTAATAATATGATAAAATTACAATTTTTAATTCTAAAAATTTGAAAAAATAACATAAAAATTCATTTTCAAACTTCAAAAATTAAATAATTTGGTATTTTTTAAATTTTTGACAAAAAAAAACCAATTTTAAAGTTAATATTTAGTAAATTTATTGTATTTTATTTTTATTAAATTAAATTGTCCGAAATTTTGGATTTTTTATAATAATAAATCTTTTTATAAAAAATTTTCAATTTTTTAAAAACTTGTTACTAAAAAAAAAAAAAATTAATTTTCAATTAATTACAATTTTTTTCTCCACAATTCAATAATAAATAAAATTAATTAATTAATTAAATATCTACATGAAAATAAAGTTAGCCGAGATTAAAAAATTGTTAGAAATTTTTTTATTGAAAAAATTTCAATTAAACAATTGAAAAAAAAAATTTCACATGTAAAAAAGTCAAATGCAATTTTTTTAGAAATATCTTTTTAGTTGTAATTTAATTAATAAAAACAAATTAAACATTTTTAGACGTCCGCTAACTTTAGTGTCATATCTACTAAATTAATTTCAAATTAATAAAAATAAATTACAAAATTTAATTTCTTCAATAATAAACTCCATAAAACTAATTTAACAAATAAAATTTAAATACTTCTTTCAGAAGCTTCACTTGTCGCCAACTTCATCCCAGTAAGTACCAATAATAATAATAACACTTTTACTAACACTAACACTACCAATAATAATAATAATAATAATAATACCATCAACAACAAACATAACCTATCAGTAAAAACAAACCCCCTTAAAGTATCTCAGTATTTATCAGCAATTATCAAAAATGGCAAGTGCAGAAAGTGAAGAAAACCTATCAGACTTATTCGACAGCGGTTACAAACTATTCACCAGCATCCAGAACACCCAATCAGCCACCAACAGCCTAGAAGTTCAGCTGGATGTAAAAAAATGCATAAGTATCTTCGAAACCGCGACAAAATTAGTGTCTATTGCCGACATGTTCAGCCGGAATGAAGAATTTACCGAAGTTCCTACTGAGAATATCAAGTACTTTTTACTTCCTGCATTTTTGGGTACCTTGGCATCAAAAATCTGCGACCGGGAGAATAGAATGCACTATCTTAAAGTGTCAGAGGTTTATTTCTATGATTTTTTGGAACGAATCAAGTCCTACGGAGTTATCAACTTTGAAATTCCTAAAAAGGATCAAGAAGATGATGATAATGATAAAAAAGAAGGTGATAAGAAGAAAACAAGCAATCTGGAGAAGATTGAAGACATGGTAAGCATCAGGAAGCTCAAGTTAATGCGTTATAAAGAGCAAAAGGACCTTAAGGAGAAGCTGGAGGTCTACCAGAAGAGTATGGACAACCCAAACCTTGATGATGAGACCAAAAGGAATTATTTTACAACTTTAATTAATCTCTACGCGCTTGAGGCGGTTGATGAGATTAATTCTTTGAAGGAAGAGAAGGCAATCTTGGAGCAGATGAAGATGATATCCTCCGGCAAGCTGGAGGATAAGAAGAAAGACAACTACAAGCCTCCTAAATTGCAGCCGATTATTATCACCAAGAACCAGCTTCAAAAACAGGTTATGGGTGCAGGGTATCCCAGCCTGCCGGTGATGACTGTGGAGGAGTTTTATGAGAAGAAGATTGCTGATGGAGAGTGGGCTGCTCCTGGGACTAATGTTGGAGGCAAGAGTCTTCAGGATATGGCTGAGAGTCAGGGACAAGAGGACCCGGAGGTGCTGGAGAAGGAGAAGTTGGCTGAGAAGGATGATGAGGAATACTTGAATAGGATGAGGGCTATGGACGAGTACAAGGACACTCATAAACGCGGATGGGGGAATAGATACAACAGGAGTTAAATTTTAGGGTTTAATTTTTTGTGTAGAGAGATTAAAGATTTTTTATTTTGAAATTTTGCCGTTTTTTTGGATCCTTAATTTTAAAAAATTAAAAGGTAATTTTGTTTTTTTTTTTTTTTTTCAGGATAAAAAGGTGTGTTTTTAAATAATTTTGCGGAGAAAAATAAGAAGATTATGAGAATAAAAAGTAAGTATTTAAGATTGGAATAATAAATTTTTAGTAGATTTCATAGAAATCTAACTATTGCAATGGTCCTCATGACGAAACTTTTGAAAAATTTTGCTATATTCCGACTTAACTCGACGAGTTGAGTCAGAAAATACATATGGTTCAAAAGTTTATAAATATATATATATACGATATAACGCGGCTTGTCACCACGATAGCGTCGCCAATTTACTATGGATCTTTATCAAACTCAACATACTTATTCCACAGATAGATACCGAGGTCAAGTTCGAAGATGAGCTTAATCGGTCAAGTAATTTAGAAATGCCATGATTTCAAAATTTTCAAAATTATGAAAAATCATAAAAATTTCCATTTCTTCATTTTCGTACTTAAATAACTTTTGAATGGGATAATTTATCGAATTTCTGTAAATTGCATATGAAAGCTCTTTAAATAAGCTTCAATTTGAGTACCATATCATATGTGTAGTCCCAAAATTATGTCCTATTCCGCTATGCCAATTATGAAATTTGCTATTGCAGTCGTTTTTTTTGTTTTTTTCTTTACTGTACACCAGCAGTAAGTAAACAAATAACGAAGTTAGGGTGAAATAAGCTTTTAATCGCCGGTTTACTAAAAATCCATTATTTTTTTCTATTTATGATGAAATCTACTTCCATTTCGACTGCCGAATGGTTTTTTTTAACTTTTAAAATTGATTTTTTTAATGAAATAAAATTATGACACTGAAGTTAGCAGAGGTCTAAAAATTTTTGATTTTTTTTATTAATTAAATTACAACTAAAAAAACATTTCTAAAAAATTGCAGTCATAGTTTTTCAAGTTTTTTACATGTGAAATTTTTTTTTTTAATTGTTTAATTGAAATTTTTTCAATAAAAAACTTCTAAAAATTCTGAAATGTCGGCTAACTTCATTTTCATATAAAATTAAATAATTTTATTGAAATTAAAATAAATATAAAAGGATCAAATGAACATCAATACATCAACAGCATTGGTAAACGCAATGTTTCGCTATATTTCGCAGCTTCTTCAGGCTCTGTACAACATAAAAATTAAAATATACAATTATTACAATTCTTACAGCAAGTACATACAATTCCAGATCAAAACCATACCTCCAATGCACGTTTTCGTATCATGTCAAAATCCACTTCAGCCTTGCATACATACATATCTAGTCATGTTGTTCATGTTACGCTATACGACATACTTTAACTTATTTTAAATTACCAGACTCAATTAATTGTCTTATAAAATTATCAAAAAAATTTATTTAATTAAATAAATAAATAATTTTATTTATTTAAAGATGTAGGTGCAAAAGATCAAGAAACTGACTCAAGAATTGTGTATAACTTGCTTATGGTATAATAATTAATATATATTTGTTTATTTCTGACAGATTTATTGCAGCAAGACTCTTAAGATTCTTAGAATTTTATGATAGCAACTATCGAACTTTAGAGCAGTTTTGCGCAAGCCTTGTAAAAGATTGCTATATAGGAAAGGTAAATAAATTATATTACTATTAAATTCATCAATTATATATGATGAGATTTGAAAATTATATTCAATTAATTTTATCAAATCACACATATAATTACAAGCGTTTATTTACAATATTTTGATTTAAAAAAAAAAAAATTAAAAATATTCAACAATTTTTAAATACAAAATAAAATTATCCAAAGCGGTAATTTTTATAAATATCGCGGAACATGTCCCTGCAATTAATTTTGACTTTTAATTTTGCACATAGTAAGAACACGCCTGAGAGTTTTCTATGCAAGCTGTAAATTTCTTCTGGAGGTGGGCAGAGTCGGTGAGTAATAATTGTTGGTACCAAAGATTGCATTCTAAAAAAAATAAAATTTGCATGATTAAATAATGAATATCGTTAAATTGGACTGTACTTTCTTAAATATTGATATTTTTAAAGACATAAGCTCATCTTGATGTTATACTCATCAAGAGCTTTCATTTGAGTACCCACATCAATTTTTCAATTATACATATATATAATATTTATATATAATATATATTTTAAAGATATAAGCTCATCCCGATGTTACACTCATCAAGAGCTTTCATTTGAGTACCCACATGCATTTTTGATATATTTTTCATATATACATATATATATATAATATATATAAATATATAAAATATATGAAAAACTGATGTGGGTACTCAAATGAAAGGTCTCGACGAGTGTAACATCAGGATGAGCTTATATCTTAAAAAATGTCAATAGTTCACAAGATACAGGGTCATAAATAATAATAATAATAATAAAAAAAAAAATTTTTACTTTTTGGTAACATTTTGCCCACCGAAGTCATAAGCGTCATTTTTCTCGCTGAAAATCTCCCCTAGAATCATTACAGCGTCCACATGAGCCTTCTCCATGACCTTAGACTCATACCCAGTCAAGAATTTCATTTCTCTGGACAATCTAAGCACCTTATCTCGATCTCCATAACTCGCTCCGTTGATAATTTCAATATAATTATCCATAAATTTTTTTTCATAAGACCTGCAAGCTCCAAAGTCCAGAAGAATCATTTTTTTGGTCTCTGGGTTGTAGAAAAAATTCGCCCAGTTAGGATCCGTCTGCATGTAGTAAAATACAAAGAGTTCTTTTAGACATAAATGCATTATTAATTTGCATATGTGCTCGCGAGTTTCCATGTCCATTTCTATGCACTTATCCACTGGTACTCCGTCAATTAATTCCGAGGTTAATACTTGATTAGAACACAGCTCATCTACAAAAATAAAAATAAAAATATTTTTTTATCTTTAAAATAATTTTTTAACAAAAAAATTTTTAATTTAAAAATTTTTTTTTATTTACATAATAAATAATTAAATTAATTAAAAAAAAAAATTTACCAACAATTGTAGGAACATAATACTCAGGATAAGGTGCCAATAATTCTTTAAATTTCTTGGAGCACTCAGCTTCTCTGATATAATCAACCTCCCAGGATAGTTCACGCTTAGCAACCTCAACTACATTGTCAATAAACATTCCCTCGGGGAAAATATTCCAGACTTTTAATACACCCACCAGATTATCAATGTCACTTTGAATTCCTTCTGCGACTCCAGGGTACTGAATTTTCATAGCGACTGATTGACCATTTGAGAGAGTCGCCAGGTGAACTTGACCTATTGATGCTGCTGCAAATGGCTTTTCGTCGAAAGTTGATACTTTTGATCTCCAATCGGGACCTAGTTCATTTATTAATACTTTCTGGAATAATAATAATAATTTTTTAAGATTTTGGAGTATTATTATTATTATTATTATTATTATTATTGTTATTGTTATTATTATGTCCTACTTTTAAACTATTAGTAAAAATAATTGTAATAATAATAATAACACCAATAATAATGTTCTATGTCTAGACACATAATTAAGAAATGACCTTGTATCTTGAGAACTAATGACATTTTTAAAGATATAAGCTCATCCTGATGTTACACTCGTCGAGACCTTTCATTTGAATACCCACATTGATTTGTCATATATTTTATATATTTATATATATTATATATATGTATATATGAAAAATATATAAAAAATGCATGTGGGTATTCAAATGAAAGCTCTTGGCGAGTGTAACATCGGGATGAGCTTATATCTTCAAAATATATATTATATATATATATGTATATATGAAAAATATATGAAAATGCATGTGGGTACTCAAATGAAAGCTCTTGATGAATGTAATATCGGGATGAGCTTATATATTTAAAAACGTCAATATTTAAGAAAGTACAGTGCAATTTAACAAAAGTCATTATTTACTTAAATAAATACTTACATGAACTTGCCAAGTTGGCATAAAATCAGCGCTTTGTCTGACCCTTTCAAAAGCTTTTTGAAGTTCTGGACTAATTACATTGTTATCTTGGATACTTAAAATTTGTCCAATTTTTAATGCAGCTCCTAAAAAATATTAACCATTAAATAAATTAAAAATGAAAAAAGTAACAAATTAATTTACATTAATCAAAGAATTAAACAATTAAATAAGTATTTTATCAACCTCTAACTTTACAAAGCGTAGCAACAATTCTCTCAGCATTAGCTTGAGTCAAAAAAACATTATCCAAAGTTTTTCCAACACTAGTTTCTTCTTTGAGACCAAAAGTTCTTCGGCTGAACTCAGCAAGAGTTCCAATACCTAATCCAACTCCTAGAGTCGCAAAACTCGCCATTCTTCCTAGTCTAGTGCTTGGTACTTTTCTTTCTCTTGCTTCTGTTGATAACTAAAAAAAATTTCAATAATTTTTGTTGGAAAAAAATTAATAAACTAAACTAAAAAAAATCTTACAGTAACTCGTGGTTTAACAACAGGTCTCTTAACATCTGGTTCAATTATTTTCTCACTCAAAACTACTTGAGCCTTCGGCTCAATTATTCCACCTTCTGTCTTATCACCAATTTTTTTTTCATGTTCAATTTCGAGTTTTCTCAGCAGTTGTTTGTCCTTATCGCTCAACTCTATTTTAGGAATTGCTTTTTCCAAGGTACCAATCGTCTCTATTTTTTCTTTGACGCTGCTGTACTTGATAGGAACCTCCACGACTGTCGGTTCAGTAGATGGTGGTGGATCTTGATTTTTTGGCTTTATTTCTCGAGGGTCTTTTGCGGGATTTAAAACTTCTAATTTAGGGCTTACTTCTAGAGGACTTTTTTCTAAAGGAACTCCTGTTAGTTCCAAAGCTGATTGTTTTGTATACTCTCGGATTCCTTTTTCAACTACACAGAGCCTATCCAGAAGCTCTTTTGTCTCTGTGTATAATTTTTGCTGGAATTAAAAAAATTTTATTATAAAAAACATCTTAAAATTTTTATTAAAAAAATTTATTTAAAATTTTAATAATTTTTATTTAAAATTTATAACATTGAAGTACACGGAAAGAACAAGATGACACTGGATACCATCTCAGATTATACTCAGTGACATCTGAGGTGAAAAAAAATTTCAGATGGTAGCTAGTATGATCCAGATTATACTGAATAATATCTGGATTATACTCATTGTAATCTGGATTATACTCATTGTTATCTGGATTATACTAGCTACTATCTGAAATTTTTTTTCACTCAGTATAATCTTGTTCTTTCCGTGTAGACCAATATTAAAAATTTTTTTATAATTTTATAGCAATTGAATTATTTAAAAAAAAAAATTTAATTAATAATTTTTATAGAATTTTTTTTTTTTTTTTGAGTAATTTTATTAACAAGGTAAATTTTTAAATTGAATAAAATTTTTATTAATAATTAATAATTAAAAATTTATCAAAATAAATTAATTATAATATTGTTAAAAAATTTAATTTAATAATTAAAAAAAAAATTTCTAAACTTACTGGAACCTTACTTGGATCAATATCTCGAAATTTTTCAACAACTCCTTTTAAATTTGCCTCGGCGGCAGATTTTACACTTGAATTAACGACAACATTTTTAACACAATCTTTTTGGTGTTTTAAAAATGCATTTCCGACTAATTGAGCGCCTTTTATTACTCCAATTAAATCGGAACTCCATGGACGCACCATTGCTGAGGAATTACTGTGTCACAACCTGACGCAATAGAAAAAAATATATAATAATATTCTATAAATTTATAAATAAAATTATACAATAATCATTATATGCCAAGATTTTATTTTCAGTAAATTTCTAGATTTTTTTATATTAAATTTTAATAATAATTGTAATTTAGGTTAGATGAGAAATATTAAAAAGAATTTATAATTACCTGAATGTTTTTAACAAATTTTAGATGGGGTAAGTTGGATTTTTATTAAAAAAATAGAATATTATTTTGATTGTTGTTGTTATTGTTATAAATTTATAAAATTTAAAGTGAAATTTGACAAGTGAGGTTTTTAAGTGTTGAAAATGACAGTGACCTTGGAAGAACACTAGCGACATCTTAAGTTGAAATACAAAAGGTCTTTCTATTATTTTTTTTTTAAGTAAAATTTGAAATTATTGGCGGGAAAAAATTTATTTTGAAAATTATATATAATTTTATTCTAATAAAAAAAAAATTTTTTTAGAAAGTTTTTATAATTATATAAAATTTAAATAGACATTTTTTAAAATGTAAGCTCATCCCGATGTTACACTCATCAAGAGCTTGCATTTGAGTACCCACATCAATTTTTCATATATACATATATATAAATATATAAAATATATGAAAAATTGATGTGGGTACTCAAATGAAAGCTCTCGATGAGTGTAACATCAGGATGAGCTTATATTTTAAAAAATGTTAATTGTTGACAAGATATTTATTAAATTGCACTATAATTTCTTAACTATTGACATTTTTAAAGATATAAGCTCATGTTGATGTTACATTTATCCAGACCTTTCATTTGAGTACCTACATGCATTTTTCATATATTTTTCATATATACATATATATAAATATATAAAATATATGAAAAATTGATGTGGGTACTCAAATGAAAGGTCTTGACGAGTCTAACATCAAGATGAGCTTATATCTTTAAAAATGTCAATAGTTCCGAAGATACAAGGTCATTTCTCAATTATATATCTAAAAATAATTTTTAAATGCAGCCTAAATAATTATAATAAATTGACTATCGGTCAGAATTATATAAAACCTTGAAAAGGCACAAAATTTTGTTTATTCTCTTAATAATATAAATTTTTTTTATTCTTAATTTAATATTACCAAAACTTTTTTTTTCATTTAAAAATAATAATTTTAATTTGTAAATAATTAATTTCTATAAAAATAATTGAAACTCTTTAATTTAAATTTATATAAAAATTTTTATTATTACAAAGTTTCTTTTTTTTAATTACAAATAATTATAATTATTTGAAGTAAACTCTACCTCTCTGACTTAGTAGAGAGACTTTAGTAGTTTTAAAAAATTAAAACTGAGGTCCTTCTGAGCGAGATTGCTCTTGGATTAGATTCCTTACACGAGTCCTGTAATTTTCCAAGGTGAATTCAGGCGATGCTCCATCATATTGTGGACCTCCTTCATCTTTTGGCTCAGATACTTTCAAATTTTTCCTTAAATTCTCTACGTGCCTCTTCCAATTTTCTCCCCGTTGCTCTTTCTCGAGTTTCGCCTTATCTAAAGCCGCGTTTAGACGAACCTGAAGATCCTCCGAGTTGTCGTTAATCCTCCGGCACTTTTTATCGAGCTTCGCAACCGATTCGTTGAGTTTTTTAATCTCCACCTTCATTTCCTCCCTCCCACTCCTCATTTCTTCTTTTATTAACGTCACTTCTTCAAAAATCACGTCCACTAGGTCAAATCCGTCGCTCTTATTAAAGTTTCGTTCTATTTTATTAACTTCACTGCCGATTTTTTTAACATTACTCTTTAATTCTTCTTTGTCTAAATCTAAATCGTCACGGACTTTGTTTATTCCCGCGAGAATTAATTGCAATCTTTTTTGAATTCCGTCAAATTGATCGATTTCCATTTTAGTAATTTTTTTTTAGAAATTTTTACAACACGTGTACACTCACAAGGAAAAATTAACATTGAAATATTTTATTTTATGGTTGAGTTTTACTTAAAAGGACACTTTTCGGGGGAAATGGTAATTGTCTATTGCAAAGGTAAAATTGTAAGCGTATACCTGCCTAAAAATGACAATGCAAAAATAAATTGTACGTTGATAGAAGGATTTAGTATAGAGTACTATTACTGATTTTAGTAACAAAATTTTTGGTTATTTATTTTGCTTTATTAAATAATGAATTTTGTTAAATTGCACTGTATTTTCTTCAATATTGACATTTTTATAGATATAAGCTCATCTCGATGTTACACTCATCAAGAGCTTTCATTTGAGTACCCACATGGCTTTTTTTTTATATATTTTATATCTTAGGAAAGACCTCAACAGAGCTGCTTTTTAAAGCGGAACTCAAAATTCCAATTTTAAGAGGTCCCTCAAGGAAGTTACATTTTGGCACACCCTAATATATATATATATATATATATATATATACTCAAATGAAAGGCCTCGATAAGTCTAACATTAAGATGAGCTTATATCTTTGAAAATGTCAATATTTAAGAAATGACCTTGTATCTCTTGAACTATTGACATTTTTTAAAATATAAGCTCATTCCGATGTTACAATCATCAAGACCTTTCATTTGAGTATCTACTTGTATCTTTGATATATATTTCATTTATACATATATATAATATATATAAATATATGAAAAATTAATGTGGGTACCCACATGTATTTTCATATATACATTTATATTGAATCCGCGACATTAAATTCGCGACGTAATATCATCATCCCCTGGAATACATTATCATCATCATCATCATCATAGGATTAACTTATAATAATATGGATATAATGTCGCGGATATAATGACCTCGGTTACAGTGACATGTTACCGCATATATGGTTTATACAGGAGAATGATATATTTATTTGGATTATCTTTTCATGCAGGTATACGCTTACAATTTTACCTTTGCAATAGACAATTACCATTTCCCCCGAAAAGTGTCCTTTTAAGTAAAACTCAACCATAAAATAAAATATTTCAGTGTTAATTATTCCTTGTGAGTGTACACGTGTTGTAAAAATTTCTAAGAAAAAATTACTAAAATGGAAATCGATCAATTTGACGGAATTCAAAAAAGATTGCAATTAATTCTCACGGGAATAAACAAAGTCCGTGACGATTTAGATTTAGACAAAGAAGAATTAAAGAGTAATGTTAAAAAAATCGGCAGAGAAATTAATAAAATAGAACGAAGCTTCAATAAGAGCGACGGATTTTACCTAGTGGACGTGATTTTTGAAGAAGTGACGTTAATAAAAGAAGAAATGAGGATTGAGAGGGAAAAAATGAAGGTTGAGATAAAAAAACTCAACGAATCGGTTGCGAAGCTCGATAAAAAGTGCCGGAGGATTAACGACGACTCGGAGGATCTTCAGGTTCGTCTAAATGCGGCTTTAGATAAGGCGAAACTCGCGGAGGGCCAATTGGAAAAAGAAAGGAAGAATAAGATTTTTATAGAAGACACGCAGAGAATGTTGATGATTTCGACGATGAAGAATGATAAGAAATCCTGTGAAGGTATTCAGCAAGAAGATGACGAAGATAAACGATATGCTGGAGCATTTTCTGAATTCGACTGGGTAAATTACAGGTTTCGTGTAAAGAATCTAATGCAAAACCTATCTAGCTCAGCGAAGGATTAGTTTTAATTTTTTAAAACTACTAAGTCTCTCTACTAAGTCAGAGAGGTTGAGTTTACTTATAAAAATTATAATTATCTGTAATTAAAAATAGAAATTTTTAATAATAAAAATTTTAATGTTAATTTAAATTTAAGAGTTTTAATTATTTTCATCGAAATTATTATTTACAAATTAAAGTTTATTATTTTTAATTATCTATCTAGAGATAATTTTCAAATGCAGCCTAAATAATCATAATAAATTATTTAGAATGCTATGAAACCTCAAAAAGGCACAAATTAATAATCTTTGCAATGACACTAAATATGCAAATATATATTTTCGTATGCTTGACATGGAAATAAAAATTGATGTATTGGATGTGTAAGCACATCATGTGAACTTATCAGATAAATCTAAAATTTAATTAATAAATCTTATTATGATTCTACAATTTTATTCTATGTAATTTATACTTCGTTTATAAGCTGTTGTTTATTAAATTCTAATTAAAGATACCAAATTTAAAAATATAAAAATAGTTGTTAGAAATGTTAAAATTATCAAATCAGTATTTCTTATATCAATTTTGTAATATCAATAATGTATTTTATTAACATGTTATTTTTATTTGTATATTAATATGGCCATTTTGCCGATTGGCCTTGGCATAAATAAAGTAATAAATTTCAATTTTAACTTCAAGAATTCTATACACTAAAATTAGTTAAAAAAAAATATTTTCTTCAATTCTAACAAACGATTTATTGCACAGAGAGAAAATCCTATGAAAAATTACAATGGTAACATAGTAATTTTTAGTATAAAACATTGTAGTGCCGGACCAGAACTCAAACAATATAATTTATGCGATGCAACATCGTAAATTTCTATCACTCAAATTAAAAAGAAGTGTATACGGAAAAGAACATAACTCACTGTACATACTCATAAAGTATACTCCGTGGTATTCATAGTGAAAAAAATTTCAAACTATAGTCAATATCCTTTTAAAGTATACTCGGTTAAATAGGAAACTTCACGGAGTACAGTTAAAAACTCATGCAGTATACTTTAAAAGATATTGACTATAGTTTGAAATTTTTTTTACTATGCATACCACCCAGTGAGTTGTTGTTTTTTCCGTGTAGCCGAAAGTACGCTCATCCTGGACGCACTATACTCCAGGAAGAGCAACATTTATGGCCGGCTCAGCCGGCTCTCTACGCATGCGCGCTACGCATATTTTCTGGCCGGCAGCACAGAGCCTCGCTTTCTTTCGTACTTTCGTGGTGTGACCGGCCTATACAGCGAGTTTCGACTGTATATAACAGTCACAACATCGTCTGTATGTAACATGTCAACACATAAACTAACCAAAAAGTGTCAAATAAATAAAAATAATTTCTTACTAGATTATTGTTAATGAACTATTTAATTAATAATAATACTGCACAAATAATTTATATAAAAATTTTAGAAAATAAAATATAAAAGTTTTGTAGATTTTATTTGCTTTCTTTTATATTTTGACAGCTAGTAAAGCGATTTGTTTATAAAACAATCCATGTACTCTACAAGCTTCTAATAATTAAATTTCAATCTTTCTTAGCCGTCTAATTAAAAACTAATTTTTAATCAACTTAAAAAAATTAATTCTGTTATTAAATCGAGTTTAAATATTTGTGACAAGTTCTGTGCAAGTTATCTCTCTTAATCAGAGCGTTTGTTAATAAACTTTAAAATAACTTATTTTTTTTTATTTATTAATTTTTACTTTTTTATTATCCCCGCCCCGACCAGTAAAACCTCGGCTTCGCCTCAGCTTTACAAAAGTCGGGCGGCGCTCCCCTCACCCCCGGCAAAACCCCTTCCCCGGGGTTGCGTACTTTCGGCTGGAAAGCAAGAAAAATAGTATACAACCCACTCGGCTACGCCTCTATATACTTTTTCCGTGGGGGATAATTGTATATAAATATATTAAATGAATCTTTCGACTTTTTTTTTTAATTTTAATTTTATTTTTACTACTAAATTATTTAGTAATTATAGCTAAATCCTATTAAATAGAACTAAATCCTTCTATCAGTGTAAAAGTAAAAATCTCAACTAATAAATCAATCATGCCTTCTAAAATTCTAAATTTTATTTTAAAATTCCCTTTTTAAATAAGCATTATATTATCCAAAAATCTCTAAAGTAAATGATTTAAAATCTCTAAAGTAAATGATTTAAAATTTACTAATGACGTTCTTCCAAGAATAGAACAATTACCGTCTTACAAATTCATATTTTTGCATTATCTTTTCACGCAGGTATACGCTTACAATCTTACCTTTGCAATAGACAATTACCATTTCCCCCTCAAGTGTCCTGTTAAGTAAAACTCAACCATAAAATAAAATATTTCAGTGTTAATTTATCCTTGTGAGTGTACACGTGGTGTAAAAATTTCTAAAAAAAAATTACTAAAATGGAAATCGATCAATTTGACGGAATTCAAAAAAGATTGCAATTAATTCTCGCGGGAATAAACAAAGTCCGTGACGATTTAGATTTAGACAAAGAAGAATTAAAGAGTAATTTTAAAAAAATCGGCAGTGAAGTTAATAAAATAGAACGAAGCTTTAATAAGAGCGACGGATTTTATCTAGTGGACGTGATTTTGGAAGAAGTGACATTAATAAAAGAAGAAATGAGGAGTGGGAGGGAGGAAATGAAGGTGGAGATTAAAAAACTCAGCGAATCGGTTGCGAAGCTGGATAAAAAGTGCCGGAGGATTAACGACGACTCGGAGGATCTTCAGGTTCGTCTAAACGCGGCTTTAGACAAGGCGAAGGTTGCCGAAGAGCGATTGGAAGAAGAGAGGGGGAAGAATGACGTCAACGCGGAGCTGGTGAGGAAATTGAAGGAACGGGAGAGGGAGCTGGAAGAGAAGCTGGAGGAGATGAGCAAGAAGATGGCGGAGCTCAACAAGATGTCGGAGACGACTCAGGTCTCTTTTACCGAGTGCAAGTCCCAAGAAACTTGGCACAAGGGCGAGAATTTTGTGATTAAGGACTATAAGGTCTCTGAGGAGGTTAGGGAGGTTGGGTTCAATTTTAAGAAGTTTGTGGAGCAGGATAAGATTGTTAGAAGGAGTCATGAAATGGCGGGCTGGGGCTGGCTCGAGAAAATGGAGGACAGGATGAGCAATATTGTTATTAAGGGTTTGAAGGTTCACGAGGATAAGGTTGTGGAGCAGGTTAGCCAGTTTATTGAATTAAAACTTAATGCGCAGATTAAGGTTCTTGCGGCTAAGTATTTTGTGGATAAGGATAAAGAGAGGGCGCTGCTGGTTAAATTGGAAAGTGAAGAAGATGTTGAAGAGGTTATGAGAAGACACAAGTTTGGAAAGGACGGGATTTTTATAGAGTATGGTGAAATGACGCCACAGAGGGAGCTACGGAAGCAGTTGAAGATTATTGTTGAGAAACAATTAAAACATGCTAATGTTTGAATTTAAAATTTTAATTATTTAAGAAAAATAAATTTTTTATTGTTAATTTAGTATTTTAATTTTTTAATTTAAATAAAATTGATTAATTTAATTTTTTATTAATTAAAAAAATTAATGGAGTAAATTTATATTTATTTTTGATTTAATATTAATATTGTAAATTTTTTTTTTTTAGTTAAAAAAAATAATTTTAATTTGTAAATAATGAATTTTTATTTAGATAAATTTTTTAATTTAATATTATCATTATTTAATTTTTTATTAATTAAAAAAAAATATTGTTGTAAATTTATAATTAATTTTAATTTAATATTTGTATTGTAACTTTTTTTTTAGTGTAAAAGAATAATTTTAATTTGTATAGAATTAATTTTTATTTAAATAAATTTAAGTCTTTAGTTTAATATTTTTATTATTTAATTTTTAATTAATTTAAAAAAAATATTGTAAGTTGTAAATTTATATTTATTTAAATAAATTTTTTTAATCATAATTTAATATTAGTGATTATTGTATAATTAAATTACATTTTACAGGCTTGAATATTAATAATATATTTTTCTAAATATTATTTCGCTTTAGTGTAGTAATTAGGTTTAATAAACGGCATTTTCGTTACAGTAGCTTTCCAAGTTTTTCCTCTAACTTCAACTAATAAATTTCTGCCAGTCTTTGAAAAACTCGGAGGTACATAGCCCATAGCAATAGACTTCCCAAGAGTAGGACTGGGTCCTCCAGAAGTGACTACGCCGATTTTCTCTCCAGATTCGGTGAGTATAGAAGCGTTTTCACGGGCCGGTGGGCCCTGATTTATCGTCAGTCCGATTCGTTTCTTCTGAACTCCTTGTTCAATTTGGGAAATTATTATTTCAGCTCCAGGGAAGTTTGCTTCTTGACGTCTGCGTTTTGCTGTAAATTTTACAATTCTAATGTATGATTTTTGAGGTTTATTTATGAAATTTTTTTTTTTTTTCCGTTTATTAATATTTATTAATTATTAATAAATGTTAGAGGCGCGCAGTAGCCTATCGGATCCAGCCCTTGCTACCAAAGCATTGGACCGGGTTCGAATCCGGCGTACACCAATGAATATTTTCAATATTTAAGTGTATATTATTCTGCTCAGCCCAAGAAATACAAACGAGTTCCAATCTCAAAAGTGTACCCCCTACCGTAGTCGCTCATGACCTTAGTAGTTTATGCGACTTTAAACAAATTAAAAAAAAAAAAAAATAAATGTTGTTTGATAATAAAAAATATTTATTTAAATATTCTTCGGCTCTGTTACCATCAATACTATTTATTTAATATAACCCTAACTTATTTCACTTTAATAAATATTTTTAATATTCAAACAATATATATTTTTGTTGCCAAAATTAAAAAAAATCAATCATATTACTCCCTAATATTAATTCTATCAGTATATTTTAAACTATTAATAAAAAAAATTGATGTTTTAAGTGTAATAAAAACTTTTACCAATTAGCCAAGTAAGCCCAGCTTCAACCGGTGTTGTTTCTTCATTAATATCATGACCATATAAGCACAAACCAGCTTCTAACCTACAAATTTAATTAAAAATTATCAATTATCTTCTTAAAAAAATATTTCTACTAACCTTAAACTATCTCTAGCAGCAAGACCAGCCATCTTAACCTCTTGCTGCCTTAGAATCATCTCCACAATATCTTCAGCATGTCTCCCCTTGAAAGAAATCTCGAAACCATCTTCCCCAGTGTACCCACACCTAGTAATCCTCACATTAACCTTCTTAGCCTGGGTCTCAACAGAATTCATAAAATAAACTTCATTTAAATCAACTTCAACCAGCTTTTGGAGGACTTTTGCCGCTTCAGGACCCTGAAGCGCAACTAATCCTTGCTCCAGAGGGTCCAGGTACTCTAGCTGGACTCTTCTTCCTCTTTTATCAAACTCATCCTGTAAAACAAGAAACAAATTGAAGTTATATTGGATAAAATGCGGAATAATTTGAGGAAGAATAGAGTTTGGAACAATAACCTTGCGTTGGTTGAACAAATCAATGTCGCAGTCCCTGCGACCTGCGTTAGAAACCACGTAGAAGCGGTCTTCAGCATCCTTGGTGATGATAAGGTCATCTAGGATCCCACCCTGGTCATTGGTGAAGACAGTAAGCGTAGAGCCGCCAGGTTTCAAGTTTTTTAAGTCTGCAGTGGTTAGACTCTCAAGGAATTCTCCTGAATTCTTGCCCCAGACTATCGTCTGGAGCATATGTCCGACGTCGAACAACGACGCCTGGGTTCTGGTGTGCTGGTGCGAAATTGCTATCGCTTCTTTGTATTGGACTGGCAATAGCCATCCGGCAAAGTCCACAATTTTTCCTTTTAAAGATACAATTTTTAGAAGAATAATCAGAATTCAAATTTGCGCGCGCCTTGACTATAGTGTTTACATATATTTTCATGCTTATGATATATTCGACCAATCACATCACAAATAGATTGGTTTCACATACATTTCATCTTAATTTTATTATGGGATTATACTTACTCTACACTGGACGGAAAAATTACAATATAAATAGTAATAAGTAATTGTCCCGTCGTATTCAAAATTAGAAAAATTACAGTTCGAAATGACATTTTTCTGAAATTCAAATTTTGAATATTAATTTTTAGAGCTTTCTAATAAAATCTGTAATAATTACAATTTAAAACTGTAATTTTTCCAGTTTTCATCACGGAGCGCCATGTGACACATTATCCACTCTTATAATTTAGATGAAAAATATAAAAATATATCATGTAAGAGCAAACTAGTCGTAACGTGATTGGTCGAATATATCATAAGCATGAAAATATAGATAATTCCATACTAAATTCACACGCGCGCTTGCGCCCGCAACGTATACTATAGTATAATGTAATTTTTCATTTTTCCGTGCATTGATAGAAGAATTTAGAGAATAATAAATTGATTTTTTTAAATTTTGCGCTGACCTTGATTCTGAACATGGAAATCATACAGGCAAGTTCTTCTAGCGGTCGATTGTTCCCGCACACTTTTGAGGTTATAACTATTAGAGGTTACAATTCTCTTAAAACGGAACACTAGTGAAGAACAAGAGGAATGTCTGAGATGATTGAGAAGGTTAAACATGATCGATTTAGACTGACGCGATGAAATGATGTTGATCAATCACCAAGATTTATTAACAAACTCATTCGTTCAAAGTCTTACATTTACTAATACACTTACTTAGCATATTTATCTCGCGAGTATTGAGATAATAAACTGCCAGTGCGATAAACTCGCCTCGTTTTTTATTATTATCGATTTGTGCAGTGTTTTGATACTCTGAGGTCATGCATACATCGATTATTTGCAATTGAACAAGAAAAATTAACTTCAATTATTAATCAAGAATAAAATGTTATCTTCTCGATTCAAGACAATTAAAAATTAACTTTTTATTTATAAAAACAATATTTTTAACTATTAAAAAAATTTTTTTACTTACCTTTAAAAGGTTACATTAATTTATCTTATTCATAAATTTATATTTATTTTTTTTTTGGCTGAGAAGCTTAATATTAAATATTGAAAATATTCATTAGCTTACACCGGGATCGAACCCGGTCTAATGCTTTGGTAAGCAAGCGCCGGCTTCAATAGGCTACTGAGCACCCTAATCATTAATTATTACTAGCAACCTTGCAGTCACTATGTGACTGCCGTGATTTGTGAACTATATATAAATAAAATTAAGCTTTATTAATTACTTACTTTTGTTAAATTGCACTGTACTTTCTTAAATATTGACATTTTTAAAGATATAAGCTCATCTTGATGTTACACTCATGGAGACCTTTCATTTGCGTACCCACATGCCTTTTTGATATATTTTTCATATATTTATATATATATATATGATATATATAAAATATATGAAAAATTGATGTGGGTACTCAAATGAAAGCTCTCAATGATTATAACATCAGGATGAGCTTATATCTTAAAAAATGTCAATAGTTCACAAAATACAAGGTAATTTCTTAATTAGAATAGAATAGAAGTAGAGCACTTACATAATATATACATTAAAAAAGGATCTAAAGACCCTTAATTTGAATAAATAAAAATAAATCATTGAAAGCTATAATATATATTGAATTTGTAAATTTATTTATTAGTCACTAAATTATCATATATTAAAAAAATGAATAAATAAAACCAACATATTTATCACTTTTTTTTTTTATATCTCATTATACATATGTTATTACAAAAACAAAAAAAGACATCATTTTCCATTTGTGTGTTCTTTAAATCTTAATTTTTATCTTTTATTTCTTTTAAACTATCTTACGATTCACAAAATTTCACCGATATTCAAAATTTCAATCCTTAACTTTATCCTTGTTCACCCTTTTGTTCCTACAACAATTTCAAAATCGGTATAATTTTTTTAATTAACTTCCAGAGAAAGGTTTTTTTAAGGAAACGCTCCTGTCAACATACAATGTACAATGATTACACCAGAAGTTATCTTCCGCAATAATAATAATAATTAATAATTAATAATAATTAATAATAACTAAAATTAATATAATTAATAATTAATTTTCACCCTAAAAATTTCAGAATTTTCCTTACAAATTTTAAGCCTTAACTATACAATAATTCGACTCGAATACAATAATTAAATATCATCACTTCCGTATATATAGATACAATTTAAAATTCCTCAATTAATTAATTTGTTCCTCCTCATTTTTTTTTTCCCACAATTATTAATAATTAAATATTATTTATTTTTTATTACATTAATTAATTAAAACATTTTAGGTCGCATAAATATTTTTATCTTATTAATTTATAAAATGAAAATAGGTACAATTTTTTTTTTTTTATCATTATTTTAATAATTACTTTTTTTAAATATTGGACGCTCTTTATTCGGATTTTTATAAATATTTTGTCAAAAAAGACTCCGAAATATTATTTTTAGTCGCTTTGTTTCTCCCTAATAATGCCCATCGATTGCGATTCTAGTCCACTTGGTAGAATTAATTTTGTAGTTAACATACACACAATTATTATCATAATTTTCTTTTTAATTTTTCCCTTTTTTTATTATTTTTTCCTCCTAATACATTCATACACACGCATTAGACAATTGCAACAAATTACTAATTAATAAACACTCCTTTTTAGTTCCTAACCTTAAAATTAAATGCCCGTAAGCGGCTCACAAAATGGCGGCAGGTTTTCTAACTTCGAAATGCAACCATTTTGTCGTCCTTTTTAATTAATTTTTTTTTTTTACAAAATTTCCACCAATTTTCATTATAATTAATTATTTACATTTTTCTGCATTTCGACGTTTTGTTTTTTACATTTATTAATTTAATATTTACAATAATTTCTACCGTATAAAGTTAACCTTAATTTTGAGGAAAATCCGCCGACAATTTGGAGCAGCTACGGTAATTTATATTTTTAATTTTATATAATTTTTAACCGGTGTAATTTACAATTATGCTACGCAATATCGTTGGGAATTTTTTTTTATTATTAATTTTTTAATAATAATCTCTCACTCACTCGTAAAATTACCAAATGATTGAGTTTTTAATTTTATACATCGCTTGTCAATGTTTTTTCTGTCTTTTTGGGAGTACCTATTTACAATAATTCGAAAATTACGGTTTTGTCCGAATTTCGAATTGTCCATTTGTATTTTTGATGGAAAAAAAATTTTAAAGCGGGAAAAAAATATATTTTTACCCTGGCCGGGATTCGAACCCGGTTCCACGCGGGTGAAAGTTAAAATAGCCTACGCGCGTAAAAAAAAAATTATTTTGACACAAATTTATCGCTTTTTTTACTCTTAACCACCTATATAATGTTTTTAGTACTTAAAAACATTTGAACAAATTTTGAAAAAAATATTTGAACAAATTTTGAACATTTTTGAACAAAATGTTTGAACAAATTTTTTGAACAAACTTTGAACATTTTTGAACAAATTTTGAACAACATTTCTGAACAAATTTTGAACAAAAATTTTGAACAAATCTTGAACAAAATGTTTGAACAAAATTTTTGAACAAAAATTTTTAATAAAAATATATTTTTGACCGCTTAAAAATTGTAAATAACTAAAAAATTTTAATATTACAATTTTTTCACTTTTTTTTTCGTTTCGTATCCATAAATAGATCGTGATGCTTGTCTTTTTTGTTAATTAAACGTAAAAACTTTTATTGCTAACTAAACACAATTAATCAACTTTAATAATAATTATTAATTATGATTATAAATAAAAATGGAACAATTTATAAATCAAATCAATTGTTTCGAAATTGCACATTTAAATAAATCACAATTTTTTTTATTTTATTTTCTAATTCATACCTTTTAATGAGATTTTCGAAACAATTAATTATATTAAATAAAAATGCTTTACAAACAAAATTATTACAAAATTTACTTTTTATAACTATATAATAATATTTATAATTATTAACTAATTAATAACACTAAAGATTGTTAGTAATTACAAAAGTCATTTATCGGGTATATTGGAACGCATTTTGGTTTTATTTTTGTTAGTGTTAAATGTGGTGTTGTCTTTTGTGTTAATAAGTGTTGAAATGCGATTTTAACCCGATAAAAATTAACAAAAAAAATTATAATAAAACACGTTTTTTAAATGCAATTTTGGGACATAAGCGTATTTTTAAGATTTTTGCAAGGTACCCGGATTTTGATCTCGGGTTTTAAAATTCAAGGTCTAGATGAAACACGCAACGTTAACTTATAAAATTAATTATTAATAATTAATAATTGTAACAGTGGATTAACTAACAATTAATAAAAACTTAATTATAAATTTTAAAAATAATTATTAGTCGTAATTTTAGCCAGAGAATCTTTAATTATTAAAAAAATTATTTTTTAATCCAAATTTTGTATTTAACTGCAAAATTACTCTAATTTTAATTGCAATTTAAATTATCTCTTATTTTTTATGGAAAAAATCGACCGAAAAAAATTTTTAGACGTTATTTAAAACTGACCAGACAAAACTGGGTTCGAATCCCAGCGACGTCCAAATAAATATTTTTTTTTTTTTTAATTAAAATTCAAGAGGAAAATTTTACTCCAAAGAATTTAAATATAAAATTGAAAAAAAAATTTTTTTTTAACAAAAAAATACCAGCTTTAACTATGACTAAAAAACTTGTTATATTTTTTCTAAGAAGCGGTTCAAAAAATAGCTAATAATATTAATAATTAAAAGTAAAAACTTAAAGTCAGTCATTTTGCACATTTTTAAACAATAATAATAACTTTAATAGTACATTAAAATATTTAAACATAACTACACATTCAATAATAATAATAGCTATAATATTAAGAGTGCTTAAAAAATTATTGAAAAAAGCTAGACAATTTTAAAAAAAATTGTCGGAATAAAATCTAAAAAATACGCTTGTGTCGGTAATCATTGTATATCGTATTTGACGCCGATTCGCGATGTTCGTAAAATAGTAACGCAAATTGAATAAAAATTGTTAAGGATATTTTCCGTAAGTTTTTCAATCGCGTTCTACAAAAATTACGACATACGCATCGAATGGAAATAGAAGCGTGGGAGTAAAAACTTATAAAATAATAACCGAAGCTTCAAAAATTCATTCGCACATTTTTAGACTGAATTTTCATTTAAACAACCGTCGTGATTTTTAACAATTTACCATTTCACACTTTTACTTCTTTTCAACTTTTGTTTATTCATTACAAGGATCGACTCGAGTCCGATCGCCGATTTACGGCGGATCGACCAACGAAAGGAGGCTTTTTGTCAACGCTGATTGTGGTTCCGCAGATTTTTTATTCTTCCGAAATTTATTATTGCCGATTTGTACTTTTTGACTAGATTCGAATTTGAATTTTTAGCTTTTTATTTTATCTGCGGGACAGTGCGTCGGTGTATTTTTGCCCAAAAGGGGACTTCGATCAAACTTAATCAATACCATTAACGATCACTTTTTCTTATTCAGTGTTGGAACTTTTTTTTCCGAACAAGCTAAATAGAAAGTTGTGATTTTTTTTAAAGTAACAGTAACGCGCTGTGTTAAGATAAATAACTGTACGTAAAAATTTCAAAATTAGAAACTTAACGTTCGCTTTTTTTTTTGAGTTTTTTTGGTTTTTTTTATCATCTGTCAATTTTTCAAATATTATTTTTGATACAAAATAATTCAATTTTTCAATAAAAATTTTGAACAAAAATTTTCAATAAAAACTTTGAACAAATTTAAAAAAAAAATTTTGAACAAAATTTTTAAACAATAATTTTGAACATTTTTGAACAAATTTTGAACACAATGTTTGAACATTGTTGAACAAATTTTGAACAAAATGTTTGAACATTTTTTAACACAATGTTTGAACATATTTGAACAAAAATTTTGAACACAATGTTTGAACAAAATTTTGAACAAAACTTTGAAACATTTTTGAACAATATGTTTGAACAAAAATTTTGAACAAATTGAACAAAACTTTTGAACAAAAAAATTTTTTTCTAAGACAGATAATAAAAAAAAAAAAAACTCTTAACAAAAAACAATAAAAAAAACCATTAATCGCGAACGAACATGAACAACGTGTAAGTGAAACATTTATTACGGGGACTTCCTTGAGCTTTTATTATTTTGTTTGAATAATTACTGACAAAGTACTTGAAACCGATTAGTTAATAAATGTACTCATTATCAGGGTTTATCCATTATTAATAAAAAAATTTAAATATGTAATAGACCTTGGAAAAATGTCGGGTGGATATTTTGTGGGGGAAGTTTGTATGTGTGAAAGCAAATGCCATAAGTTAATAAACTAAAAAGAGATTTACTCGGATACTATTAATTTAAGATTGTATCTTTTTCCCGGGAAGCTCCGGCGCCTCTGACCAACCTACCCCGCAGTCGCCCTCAACCAATCCCTCTCTCTCCTCCTCCCTCAGAATTTGGCGCCAGAGGTGTCTTAGATCCGCGTCCGAGCCCCGGTAGGGTTAATCCCCCGGTGAATGCCTTCGCGATGAGAACCGCGATGAAAATCGCGTACACTGCTTATATCTATTGTATCCGGATAACATTTGTAAGTTATTATTTAGATATTTTTGTTATAATAATTATATATTTATATATTTATATATATATGCATTAATTATGTAAGGAATGTCAAATTTTAATTATTTTTTTTTTTTTTCGAGCCCAAGCTCATTTTCCTCTTTACCCTCTTAGTCTTCTATTTTTAATAAAATCGATTATCTATCGCTAAACACGTAATACATTTTTTTTTCCAAATTACCAAATAAATTAATGGAAGACCATTTTAATTTAAAATTAAAATAAAAAAGAAAGTCTTAAAATCTGATAAATCCTTACATTAAATATTAAATGCGTAACCTGTTCCTACTATTGTTTATAATTGTTTATTGTTTATTGTTTATGGATTCTACTATTGTTTATTATTGTTAATTAATAAATTGGTATGTTATATTTGATAAATCTGTAATAGTTCACTGTAACTAAAAAATTTAACTATAAAATATAACCCTGACGAAGGCAATCACCAGCGGTATTATTAATAACAATAATATTACCAAATATTATTGCATAATTTTTTATCATTAGTCATGCTAAAGCCAATGCAAAAAAAATTTTTTTCATATCTCGGTTTGTTTCCGAGAAACAATCCAAATCCGATTGTTTCATTGTTCCGGTTGCTCTCGGACGCGCATAATTAAGACAGTGGGTTAGGGAGCGAACATATTCCCGTCAACGAAAGTTCGGAGAATATTCGAAACAAAAATTATTTGCCGGAACAAAGTGCCGAACAATCGGAACCGCTGGGTTGTTTTGAACAATTCAACCGGATTTCGATTGTTTGGGACCTTGTTGGCCTTGCCACCGCTTCACGTGTTTGTCGCAAGCTTTTAAGTTCACTGCAGAACAATTGTAATTTTTTTGTAATTTTTTTAACCTAATTGAGAGTCAAGCTGCGCTTGCGCAGGTGAAGCGATCGCCTTATTAACTATGATTCTTCGATTATATAGTGGACATTTTTAAACAACTTATTCCGGTTTTAATCACGGAGGCTCGTACAGTGTACAAAACATGTGAAAACAATGTTTTACTGACGAGCAACTCGCACTGCTATAGACTGTCGGTTTTCATGCTGCGCACTTACGGTTCGTAGAACACACGGTATACAAAATGGAAACCTCTTCGGATTTATCCGAATAATCCCGATTGTTTGTTTTGTATCACCGTATATTCCGATAGTAAGATTATTTCATTAAAAAATTAAAACCCGTTTTTTAAAAAAAAAAATTATTCAGTTTCTTTTTAATCGTCTTCTTTAATTTAATTGCCTAAAACAATGGCTCTTTAAGCCGTTGCTCATTAGTCCGTGGCCAGACATATTAAATATGTCTGATTTGTCATATCCGGGTAGTCACATTTTTATAAGCAATTTATTAATACTAATCCTTGGTATCAACGCAATTGCTATACCTGCATCCAAACGTATGCCAAAGGCCGCGAATTTTATTTTCAAAATTTAAATTTACCGCGAATTTTTATATTTCGCGCCAAAATTTCAAATTATTATTTTTCCGCGGGAAATTTAAATTCAAAATTTCGCCGCGAAATTTCAAATACAAAAAATCCCGCGGATTTTTTATATTTCAAATTTTCGCGCCAAAAAAATTTCAAATTTAAATTTCCCGCCAAAAAAATCCCGCGAATTTTTTTTTTTAAATTCAAATTTCGCGCCAAAACTTTAAATTTCTATTTTTAGCCTCCAAAATAATGCATCGTGTTTCCGTAATTTGTCGAAAGGATTTTACCTTTTTTTTTTTCGCAAATTTACAAAAACAATTGGCTTTACATATCCGTAGTGTATTTAAGTGTACGTGTGTAATTGTATTAAAATTGTTTAATAAATAATTATTAGTTTTTATCATATTATTAATAAGAGTGTAATAGTGTTGGTGTGTGTGTAACTATTGTGAGGCCAACAAAATGGCCCCGTGTATGAGAAGTGTGTTTCCGAACGCGCACGGGAGAGCGCGCTCCGAGAACCAGGGCTTATTGCGCTTGCGCAGAAGAAGGGCAATCTTCTGGCAAGCATTAACTGTGTCTTCCTGTATATATTTTTTCATTTTTTTTTTATGGTTAGTCGCACAAGATGTCTGTATTTGTTTATTTATTTATTTTATTTATTTATACTGTTAAATAATTGAGTTTGTTGTATTGGTGTCGGACCAATCTTACCGCGTCATTACAACTTACCGCGGATTTTTTATTTAAATAATCATCAATCATGATAGTCGAGTCGTATTTGTGAGTGTATATGCGCTGGGAGTATACACCAGCGCATCCGGGCTATGGCATATTTTTTAATTACTTTTTTAGTTAATAACATTAGCAAATTTACATGGATTAAGATTATGGCAGGGTTTGGCGCGCAATTTAAATCTCCCGTACTGAAACTTTTACAATTGTCAACTTCTAAGCCTCAGTACGGTGTACGGGACCCATAACCTGTTAGAGGGTCAATTTTATCGCGCGCCTTGCCCCCTTAGAGTACGGGCATATGTAAATCAATATATTTGTAAATTATTTTTTAGATTTTTATATACTTTTTTTTATATTTTTTTTGGCGCCAATACATGGCATTTTTTATTTCTTTCGATTACAGAACATACACTACGAGCTATTGTACCTGTGTGTTTGTTTTTTTAAATGTTTTTTTACATCGCGGGCACAGACGGCGCTAGGTGTCCTTTCCAATATTTATTTTTTTAGGTTAGTTAATTAATTTGTTGGAAAAGCGACCTTTGCGCACGGCAGGACGCACCCTTGCTGGTCTGTCAATCATTCCATGGCTTTATATGTGTGACAATAAATATTACGGCGTGCTATGAAGTATTGTTAAACGTCTTTTTTTGCTACACGATTGTCTGTGATTTGTTTTTAAATTATTTGATATTAGGGACCGTTAATTAATAACCTTTTTTTTTTTTTATATATAATTACTTAAGTGATTTAAGTTTTTTTTTCTAGAAAAATAAATTTGTTTGTGAAAAATTTATTTTTTTTTTTTTTAATAAATCTAATTTACAGTTTTATCTTTTATCTCCCTTCCATTCATTAGTATTCACACCGTTATTGCTTAAACCATTCATCCAAATAAGCCCAAATGAAATTTATCCGAATAAATATTTTTGAGATTACACAGTAAAAACATTTTTGTGTTGTTTTTAAATCAAGATTTTTCTTTTTTAAATAATATTAAGCTAGCAATTTTGCATCTAAAAAAAATTTTGCTTAATTAAATAATGAATTTCATTAAATTGCACAGTATTTTCTTAAATATTGACGATTTTGAAGATATAAGCTCATTCCGATGATATACTCATCAAGACCTTTCTTTTAAGTACCCACATCAATTTTTTATATATTTATCATATATACATATATTTAATATATATAAATATATGAAAAATATATAAAAATGCATGTGGATACTCAAATGGAAGGTCTCGATGAGTGTAATGCCATGGTGAGCTTATATCTTAAAAAATGTCAATTATTAAGAAATGACCATGTATCTTATAAACTATTGACATTTTTAAAGATATAAGTTCATCTTTACATAATACTTATCGAGACCTTTAATTTGAGTACCCACATCAATTTTTCATATATTTTTCATATATACATATATATATAAATATATAAATATATGAAAAATATATAAAAATGCATGTGGGTACTCAAATGAAAGCTCTTGAAAAGTGTAACATCAAGATGAGCTTATATCTTAAAAAATGTCAATTATTAAGAAATTACCTTGTAATTACTTCGTCAACTATTTACATTTTAAAGATATAAGTTCATCTTTACATAATACTTATCGAGACCTTTAATTTGAGTACCCACATCAATTTTTCATATATTTTTCATATATACATATATATATAAATATATAAATATATGAAAAATATATAAAAATGCATGTGGGTACTCAAATGAAAGCTCTTGAAAAGTGTAACATCAAGATGAGCTTATATCTTAAAAAATGTCAATTATTAAGAAATTACCTTGTAATTACTTCGTCAACTATTTACATTTTCAAAGATATAAGCTCATCTTTACATTATACTCATCGAGACCTTTCATTTGAATACTCACATCAATTTTTCATATATTTTATATATTTATATATATTATATATATATGTATATATGACAAATATATCAAAAATGCATGTGGGTACTCAAATGAAAGCTCTTGAAGAGTGTAATCTCAGGATGAGCTTATATTTTAAAAAATTTAAATATTTCACAAGATATAAGCTCTTAATAATATAGATTAAATTAAAAAAATCTAATTTTTTTATCTTGTTTCTGGTTGAAATATATAATAAACATTTGTGTTACTATTGACACTTCAACATATTTTTCACTGTGTAATTTATTATTAAATGGAGCAGAATTTCGTTGGAAGGGATTAGGAAAACTAAAACCCAAAATAATTGGTCCCTATCCTTTGAAAAAAAAAGGCCAGTCGTGCCATTGAGTGCTGTTGGGTAATTTCCATTGTTAAATAGTGTGTAAAAGTGTGTTAATGTTTAAAAGGCTTAACTATCCTAACTGTACAATCCATCGCAATGCCGTATATTATTATTATTATTATTATTATTATTATTTAAATAATTATTTTTTGTTTGTTGGCAATTGAGTGTGCGTGTGTTTTCGTGTCCGAATAAAAATATTTTTAAATAAATAGGAAATGTCGGTCGGTACTTGGCTATGTACGCCGATTGGACGAACATAAGAAGCTCGAATATTATTAATATTATCCTTGAAAAATTGAAGTGTGGTTGCCCGAAGAGGGTATGCACTCTCCGGACGTTAGGTATTTACACTGACAAACTAACCCTATTTGTTTATTTGTTATTTTATTATTATTGTAGTAACTGTAACTGGTTTTTTTTTGTTTATTATCATGCGAATAGAAGTAGTATGCAATTATTACTCGTACAAACTGATCGTTCTGCGGTTTTCCTGAGGTGTATTTACAGTATGTGAGTTTTTAAATTAAAATGGAATAATATCTGTAACGGAAATATTTTATTTTGGGAAGATTCATTTTTTTTTTTTTTTTGAGAATTTAATATGGATCAATTTTTTTTTAGACTTTTTTTTTTTTATAATTTTTAATATTAAAAATTTGAAAAAAAAATTTTTTAAAGTAATTTTTGCAATTTTTTAATTAAAAAAAAATTTTTAACAGGTTAAAAATTGGGAAAAAAACAATCTTTTTTAATAAAATAATTTTTAACATTATGAATTTTAGATTAAAAATTAAAAAAAATTTTTTGCAGGTAAATTTTTAATAAAAAAATTTTTTTAATTAATTTTTGCAATTTTTAAGTTAAGAAACAATTTTTAAACAGTTCAATAATTAGAAAAAAAAACAAGTTTTTTCAATAAAATAATAAATAGTTAGAATTTTGGATTAAAAATTAAAAAAAAATTTTCTGCAGGTAAATTTTTAATAAAAAATTTTTTTAATTTAATTTTTGCAATTTTAAAATTAAAAAAACTAGTTTTTTTGATAGAATAATTTTTAACATCAAGAATTTTGGATTAAAAATTAAAAAAAAATTTTTTGAAGTTAAATTTTCAATATTAATTTTTTTTAAACACTTTTTGCAATTTTTAAATTAAAAATAATTTTTAAACAGTTGAAAAATTGTAAAAATACGAATTTTTGCAATAAAATAGTTTTTTATCATTTTTAACATTAAGAATTTTGAATAAAAAATTTTTTTGCAGTCAAATTTTCATTAAAAATTTTATAAAAATAATTTTTTTATAATTTTTATCATCAAGAATTTTGGATTAAAAATTAAAAAAATTTTTTTGCAAGTAAATTTCTAATAAAAATTTTTTTTAAATCAATTTTTGCAATTTTTAAATTAAAAAAAAATTTTTGGCAGTCAAATTCTCATTAAAAATTCTTTTTAAAACAATTGTTGCAATTTTTAAAGTAAGAAAAATTTTAAACAGCTTAAAAATGATAAAAAAAAAACAATTTTTTTAATAAAAATAATTTTTTATAATTTTTAACATCAAGAATTTTAGTTTAAAAATTACAAAAAAATTTTTTTTAACCAATTTTTAACTTAAAAAAATTTTTAAACAGCTTAAAAATGGTAAAAAAACAAATTTTTCCAATAAAATAATTTTTAACATTAAAAATTTTGAATAAAAAATTTTCTGCAGCTAAATTCTTAATAAAAATATTTTTAGCAATTTTTAGGTTAAAAAAAAATTTTAAACATCTTAAAAATGGTCAAAAATCAAATATTTTCCGTTATCTAACCTTTAAAACTCGATTAACCATACAAAAAAAAATGACGTCACTTTCTAAGATGCGCGCGCATCTTATAGAGGACTACCGTGTCTCTAAAGAAAAAAAAGTCCAAAAATAAAAAGATCCACATAAACTTTGAAGCTTTTACGATGAATCCTTGACATTTCATATTTATATATTTATATAAATATTATTTATAAATATATATCTCATTCGGATAGTAAGCAGCCTTAGGTGTTCTCGTATGTATCGGATGTTGGTCAATAATTATTATCATCATTATCAATTATTCTTTACAAATTCCCAATAACAATTTCCTGCAATTTAATTATTTTTTTTCTCTACATTATAAAGAGCTACGCGATTGGAAAACATCTGGAAAGAAACAAAAAATCAGAAAAGTCTCTATCTCTCGATTAAACGTAAGGAAGATCCAATCTGGCCTAGATAAAAATAAAAAATCCTTTTTTAGATGAGGAACGGGTGTAGGAAATTTATTAATTTTGGGCAGAACGAAATTCGACACGCTTCCATTCATTCCTTACTCTTCAGTCTGCGATTATTCCAATTATTTTTCTTTAAATTAATTAATAAAAACAAAATAAGTATTGTCTGTTACGTTATCGATAAATAATTACAGAATTATTTTGAAGCCACGTTAAAATTGACGTTTTTATAATTTAAACAATTAAATTGGCCAATTGATAAATTTTAACCAATAATAATAATAATAATAAAAATGTTAATAATAATAAAAATATCAATAATAATAATGTTAATAATAATAATATAATAATAATAGTAATCATAATAATAATTATTTCAATATATTATCAGAACAATAAATCTCTCCCATCCCTTTTTAAATTATTTAAAGTTCCCATTTAGTTTATTTGTTATAATTTTATTTTTTTTTCTTTTTAATATTGCGAGAACGTAACGATTTTAAAATCCTTTATTTTACATTACATTTAATTATTTATTTATTTAATCATTATTTTGTTTTTATATTGCAAATTGTTTAATTTACCTTTTTTTAATAAAAGATATTCGAAACCGACGCAATGTTACGTTGTTCGAAAAATAAAAAAATATTTCCCTTATTAACGATCACAGGACCTCAGATTACCTCAACCACACATCAGGACTCTAATATACACTATTTGTACATATATATATTCATACATATTTACATATATATTATATAAACACATGATTTTGTTTTGCGGTGATTTTTTTTTCGGATTTTCAAAAGATAGGTTTTTTTTTTTGGGCGAGATTTTGGAATTTTGTTATTTTATTTTTTAGAAAATTTTATTCTGAACAAAAAAGTATTCTTTGAATTTTTCTCTAAACTCAATAATTTCCGTGCAATTTTAAGTTTTAATCGCAATCTCATTTTTAACATAATTTTGTTATTTAACTTGGTAGAAAAATCAATTCTGAGCAATAAAGTACTTTGAATTTCTTTCTAAACTCAATACTTTCCGTGAAATTTTAAGTTTTTATTACAAACTCATAATTAACACATTTCAATTTTTCCGCGCTTTTTTCAAACGGCCAAAAATGGCGTTATACGTCCGAGATTTTGAAATTTTATCACTGAACTTTATATAAAATTGAATTCTGAACAACAAATTATTCTTTGAATTTTTCTCTAAACTCAATACTTTCCGTGCAATTTTAACTTTTAATTCCAAAACCGCAACTTTTATCAAAACCAGAAAAAGTTCCGCCTCAAAACAGCCATACGCTCATATATATACATAAATATAAAAACAAATACATATACATACCACTCAGACATCATTTACCCAATTCACACAATTTTCGGTAATTATCCGAGTAAATTTCACTCTCACACACTCGAATTATTTAATAGAAATAAGTCACTCGGCTAATTACCGTCCCAGTTTCACTTATCCTAATTTGATAAACCCTATACTTTATTTTCAATATTTATATTTATATTCATATTTATATATATATATACCTTTCCATATATATATATATATATTTATATAGCATTTATTTATAATTATATTTAATAACTCTCATTAAACGAGACGAAAGTCACTGTTATCAGCGCGTGTGTGATGTACGCATATATAATATATCATATATATTATACACAATATATATATTTATATATATATATATATATATAACTGCAATATTTCGTCTTAAGCTAATAATTTATTTATACCTTAATATTATTATTATTAAATATGTGCCACGCCAAGCACACAATTACCTCTAATTATCAAATGTGTACAATTTAGTTTAGTTGCGCGTAATAGTGTAGTGTAATTAACCAATTATCAATAATGTTATATTAATTGTTATTTTATCCTACCGTATAATTAAACTTAACCTTTTTTTTTTAACATTATTAAATATTGTTAATATAGTCAGTCGATAAAGTCGGTCAGGACAGTTATCGGTTGTGTAAAAAAAAATTACACATACCTCGGACTAATTTTTTACATATTTTTTACGTGTCTTTTGAGACAGTGCTATTATCAATTTTAAGAACAAAATTTACCGAACAAAATAACAAGCCCGTGTGTTAAATGTCCGATAAGTGTCTGTTCCTCAATTCATTATTGTATGGCACGTTTTCGGAGCCGGAAAGTACCAGCGCGTTATGTAAGATGGCGCCACTGGTTACTTCCACGGACTCTGTAACGGAATAATCGATGGAATGCACATCGACCTGGGCCAGATGATCAATCATAATCACCAAAAGACACCTAAGCCCAGTGAATATTGTCCGATAAGTTTATTTACTAATTAATTAGTTAAATTAATTACTTTAGTTGATAGTTGCGTGAAAAACTGCTGAGACAGTGAGTGTTTTCGAAGATGACCGCTTGGACAGAGTTTGAAAGAGGTTTTAGTGTGGGTGAGTTTAAGATTCGCCAATGTCGTCGGCTTTTCTTTTAACACCACGCTCTTCAAGGTCTTGCCCGGACTGGTCAGCAAGCATTGACCTTTGCAGTTGCTGCTGCTGTTGCTGATGCTGCTGCTGAAGCTGCTGCTGCTGATGAAGGTGCTGCTGCATGATCTGGTTCTGGTCCGGGTAGGACGACTCGTTGGCCCAAGGGGTCCACTCGTCTCAGTAGTAACTGAACTTTCATGGCTGCTGATTGTTCTGTTGGTTAACAACGTGCTGGAGCGTGAACCCGAGAGCACGGGGATCGCCGTGAAGCCTCAATGCCTGCTCTAACCGCTGCTCCTGCAGACGGAGCGCCTCCCCTGATGATGGAATCAGGCTTGCGGTTAATCTGACGCGCTTGTTTGCGGATTGGGATTGCAAGTCCTCGTTAAGTCCCCTCATCATCATCTGATGATGCTGCTGTTGCGACTTACCTAGATCTGGCGACAGGCTGTCTGGCTGGGACAGCTGCTGGTTCGTGTGGTGTCCTGGCATGCCAGAGCCTCCCCCGCCGCCATTGTGCTGCCCTAGATGGTGCCTCATATCGCTTCCCACCGCGGAACTTGCTGCAGCAGCTGCTGCTTGGGAAACCTGCAAAAAAAACCATCATCATCATCATCATCATCACCACCATCACCATCAACAATTCCAACTTACCGCGAGTCTGAGGGCAGCCTCCGCTTGTGATCGAAGTAGAGCTTCTGCTTGATGCATCCTCAATGCCTGTTCTGAGTTGTTATTCTGGACACCTTGCTGTTGTTGTCCAGTCTGTCCTTGCTGGTTCGCGTTGATATCATTGTTATTTCCGCCCATTCTCATGGCAGCTGCTAGGGACGCCACGTCCACTGATGACAAGTTAGGAGAGACTGAATTTTGAAGACCTGTTGGATAAATAACCAATTAGAAGTGATCTAAAGTGATGATTCTGGAGGTTGGAAAAGATTCTTACCAGCAGCTTGAACAGCAGCCGCCATCACCGCCATCCGTTGTTGCTGAGACTGCATTTCGTCGTGATACTGTTGAGCCGTGGATTGGCTTCCCGCTCTCAGCATCTCGCTCAGCTTGTTTCCACTTGGTCCCGGTGATGCCATGTTGTTGTTGTTATTGTTGTTGTTGTTGTTCAGTAGCCCGGTCCCTGCACAAAAATCTGCTCGCGTCAGTTAGACCGTGTTTAATTAAGATTGTCCTTTAGTTTATCACATTGGAAAATGAGTCCTGAGCTAATAATTAGGACTTATTTTCCAGGATGATGACTTAGAATTAAGTGTCCCAAAGGGAAGTGTCCCCACTGTTATATGAATATCAAGAATGATAGTTAGAATGATTGATGAATGTCAATTGTTACAACGGAAGTCAGGATTTGATAGTCTTTATGTCTAGGAATCGTTAGTGATTTAATTTAATAAAATGTAGTACGATAGCGTACCAGGTTCACTACCGGCCGAAGATAGTCTTCCGTTTCCGCTACTGCTCTCGGAGTGAGCCGACGGGGATGGGCACATTGGTGGTTGCTGTAAATTTTGTGGTCCACCTGGTTGACTCGTCAACACACCGAGACCTGCTCCTGAATCCACAGAATATGGATCTCATAACAAGTGCATCATCATCAGGAGCTAGGATTGGGGGGCACTATCTGATTGGACTAACTAATCTAAGTTTGTTTGCTTGCAATCCCAAAATTCTGCTAAACTCAGCAGATCTTGCAAGATTTGCCGGCAAAGAAACTTAGACCACTAATGGGACAATTGAGGGAATCACCGAGTGCATTGTCTATCAGGAAAGAGAGGACAATAGGAATAATGACTCACCTAAACTAGAACCGGCTAGAAGCTCTCTTTCACGTCGCTCTGCAGCAGCTCGGCTTAGAACGTACTGGGCAGCAAACTGATGCTTGGGATCCATTCTCATGTGCTCCATGTGACTCAGCAGACCTTTGGAACAAGAAATTAGTGGTTAGTCATAGAAGGAGCAATTGGTTTGTCATTAACAGTTAAGTCTAGGCTAGTGTCTAATATCTAGAACTTCTGGTCTAGGATCTAGGAGCTAGAATCTAGAATCAAGAAGACTCACCACTCTCATGGGTATAGACGGCTTGGCAAACAGAACACGGCCACATCCTTAAATTGGTACTTAGTTGACTAGTTTCCGGATGACATGCCAGGTGCTTTCTCAGGCTCCCCTCGTTGACGTAGTGCTTCCCGCATACTGGGCAAGGATGGTTCGCAGTCCGACGTTTCGCTAGGTAAACCCCAGCAACCGAGGTGGTGCAGTCAGCAGGGGGAACAATAGTACGACACAATGTCGAGGTCAATGCCAAGCAGGTTTAAGCACCCAAAGAGTGTGTACATTTTAAGCTTATCTTAGGTCATTCATTCTTTTTACCATTCGTTCATGTTCTTCTTATTCTTAGTCTTAGTGTTATGCTAACTATTTTTTTTCCAGTCACTCTAATAGATACTTTGATCTCCATTGTGGTCTAATTTGGGCCCAGGTTTGGTGCACACCTCAAACGCAATTGGTTAGAATTTTTTTGGACTGGTCAACTTCAGGTTAATGGGTACCAATGCAATTCAAGAATAAGGGTTCAATTTTTGATCAGGAAAAAATTATTTTTTGCGTTTGAGGTATGGATGGTTTTTTGTTATTTGATTTGAAGTTAATGACAATTTGTGTAATGATACGTTCTGTCAAATTTTTTTGGCAAAGCTTTAGAAGCTCCAAATTAATTTTTTGGACGAATTGGAAGTAGATTCATTACACAAATTGAGAAACCTTGAGCCCAAAAAGAATCGGATAATATATTATTAGTAACAGTTAGTTAGTTTCCAAAAGTATCCATTGCCCGAGAAGAGACACGTATGCCCGCGCCAAAGCGAATCGGGAATATGTGATAATCTTAGAGCTAATCTGATAAGTCTTTCTTTGTCTCGGACTAAGATGTTAATAGAGATGTTACTAACCACAACTATAACCACTTACAATGATTAATATTATTGATATTAATATGATACCAATTGGAAAATAGAGACAAAGAAAAACAAGTTTTGATGTGTGACTGAAGAACAATGTCAAGTTTTAGGTACTTACTGGCAACACCAGAGGCGTTGGGGTCCTTGTGGGTGATCTTCATATGTTCCATGAGTGCCTCGCCGCCGAGGAAGAGTTTGTGACAGATTGGACAGCTTGTTGCGTTTGGCCCGCCAATTAGTCCCGCATGTTGCTGGAACACAACACGCTGTTGCAACTCCTTTTTTGTTTTTTGCGATAATTAGTTTTGTTTTTTGTGAAGCGATCACGATGATGACCAGAAGTAGTAGTAGAAGTAGCAGTAGTAGTAGAGAAGCAGCCGGAGGATTTTATTTCGCGGACGGTGCCACAACAGGACCATACATATTACCGGGGTAATATTACCGTGTTTATTTTTATCGAGTCATTTGATTCATTGTTTTGTTACCAGAAGCAGCAGGGAAGGCACAGAACAGACGATACCAATTGTGTGTAAGTTATTACTTGCCCAATTAAGTTATTTTATTATTTTATTTTATATTACTTCGCACCAGTGAGCTTGCATTCATTTCTTTCAGGCTTATGAATCAATATTTCAGGCTTGAGGAAGTTTTTAACCCGGTCCATTTTACCCCGCTGAGTTTTTATCGTGTACAGTACTTCTTTCTGAGTAATTTGAGCCTATGTGCGATCAAATCCGACGATTAGTTTAGATTTTAGAAGCATTGTATTCGTGCCCGAAATTTAAACCAAAAAAAGTATAAAAAAAACGACGCCATTTTTAAACTGCTTTGCTGATTTTATTCAACTTATAGCGGGATCTAGGGTCACATATAAGGAATTATGGTACTGAGTTTCGTTAAGTTCCGACGGATATTTTAGAAGTTATCATCATTATAGTTTTCCGAATAGCGTTTTCGAAAAAAAATTTTTTTTTCCTACCAATTTTTTTTGAAAAAAAATCGCTAAAAAATCACCTATAATTGATACCGAGTGAAAAAAAATGCTCGGTTACGAAAAAAAAAGAAATCTTTGGACCTTTTACGAGGCCTCGAACATGTGGGTGGTCTACTGTGATGCGAGCGGCGTTGCCGGTTCTTTCTCCTCTGATACTAGCATTCTCGGATACTCAGTACATATTAAATACTTAAAACATGTACAATCTACTGACAATTAGATCAGATTAAGTCGATCGAGGACTAAACAGCTGAATGTTATCGTCGACATAATCATCAGTATCTACCTTTAAAATTTATAAACTTTAGCTCCCATGCCTTCAGACCGAGAGATGATGAATGCACTAAGCTCATTGGCTGCGAATATATATGTTTAATAACAATAATAACAATAATTATAATTAAAAAAGTACTACTGTAATTTTAAACCAGACGTCCTTTGTCTATCATCATCGCGCGACGCACAGCCACATTTTTTTTTTCTAAATAATTTTGATACTACACTAGGTCATTTTTTTTTGCTTAATCCAAAAATTTGAGTATTTGTTTTTAAAGTCTCCGTCGTTTTTTATTAATATAAATGTGTGGGAGGAATTTTTTTAATCTCATTTACACGAACTGCGTTTTCGGTGTTTTTTTTGGATGAATTAATTAATCTATGCCGTTTTTTAACTAGTGGACCGATTTGCCCCGTTTTCGACTACGACCTAGGGTACCATACCAGAAGTTATGGTATAGAGTTTGGTTAAGTTCCGATGGATATTTTCAGAGTTATCATCATTATAGTTTTCGAATTAGGCTTTTCGGAAAAAAACTTTTTTTTTTTGGATCATCTAATTAACTTCTAGTTTTTGAAAATCTTTAAAGAAGTGAAAAATAATTAAAATTTACTAAAAAAATTCAGAAGTTTCCTTCTAATTGAAGCTTAGATCGTATTTTAATAAAAAAAATTTTTTTTCAGCCAAACTACCAACTTTTAAGTTACCTAGTATTTTTTTTCAGTAACTAGGGTTCGTGTAGATGAGATTTAATAAAAAAATTCCTGAAAATTAATTTAATAAAAAAAAAAACGGCGGAGCCTGGAGAATAGTCAAATTTCACACAAACTAAAAATTGGGTAAAACATAAGTTATAGGCAAAATAAATGGGTAGAATAACTTAAAACATACTTAGGAAGCTTTAGCACAATAAAAAGTACATAAAATTGGTGAACAAGAGACGAGAAAAGGCTAAAACGAGACTGGACGGCAATGACCTCAAACCGCAAACATTTGGGGGTCGTGTAATGTTTTATTTTTTTTTTTATACTTGTTATTTTTAAAATCCCGGACCTAGGGCACTGGAGCCGCGGTTGCGTATGGATAAAAAAAATCTCGTAAAAAAAAAGAAATACAAAAGTTGGAATAAGTATACACGAGCGGAGGAGTTTGTAACCGAGATGTAAAAAGAGAGAGGGAGATATATTGCATGCAAGTTATTCTCGGAGGGAGGCTGACTCTGGCAGAAGAAGGTTCGACGCCCCGACCTGGCCCAACTGGAAAAAACCGGTTTCAAGTGCTTTTTATTTTATTTATTACCTTTTTTTTTATTCAACATCAGCATCCACGGTTTTTGTAACCAACTCATCTCGAGTGTGGAGAACTGTATGAAGATTATTTTTAACGCGTGGGCGTTTGCTCCCATGTACCTCGTAATTATTGTTTTTATCCTCTCGGCTAAGAGTTATTGCTTTTAGTTTCATTTTTTTAAACATTTATTGCATTATTTTTTTCAAATTCGATTTTGCGCATTTTTTTGAAAAAATTGCAATGTCCGCCATTTTTAAACTACTTGGCCGAATTGCCCCGTTTTTTGCCACGACCTAGGGGGACATACCAAGAGTTAAGATATGGAGTTTGGTTAAAATGCGGCGGTTTGTTTAAGAGTTATTGTCATTATAGTGTTAAAAATAGGCTTTTCGGAAAAAAACTTTTTTTTTTTTAAGCTATCCAATTAACTTCTAACCTTAGGGACTCTTTAAAGGGTTGAAAAATAATTGAAATTCACCACAAAAATTAAAGAATTTCCTATTTGCAAGCTAATAACGCGACTCGATAAATTTTCGATCACTCCCGAATTTCTCTAAATATTTAAACAGTTAAATATTACAAAAGCGTAAAGCCTTCGAAAAGACATTTGAAGTGAATTTTAAATCGAAAACGCGTTGATGACTCGGTAAGTCATCAAGGGATCGATAACTAACTAGCCGTCTAATCGTTTCCTTGACGTTGTCGGTGTGCGTGTCTACGTTAACCTCTTTCGGGTGAACTCCTCGGAGGTTTCTTGATCGTCATACATATCACCCTCGGTTTTGTATTCCGCCCAACTTCTTCACTTAAATCCTCACCCCCGACCCTTTCGCCCCTGAAACCTGGCCTATAACCTGCAACCTACAACCTCATACCTAACAACTTCCTCTCTATGCTCATGTATTATAAAACTACGCACTGATAGAACGATTTTTTATTTTTATGTGATTTATTAAAAAAAGACAGCTAAGGGCTTTGGAAAAATTTTTATACCTAAATTTAGTTATTTGACCTAAACTATCTACCAAGGAGCAGATTTAGCGATCATGCGCCATGTGTCGGAAGTTTGCAACACTGATTATTACTAATTAAGGGAAATAATTGTTTAGTAACAATTTAATAATTATTTTTAATTATTAAACAATATATATTTGCTCCCTAAATTCTTACATCAGTACCGAGCCCTTCTTAAAAAAATCCTTGGGCATTTTTTTCTCTACAAGGCAAGCCGGAGCTCAAGATAAAGATTAAAGAAAAATAAAAAATAATATTGAGAAAACGAATGAGTAATATCTCTTTCCCTTGAAGGTTGTCTGAGGCTTACTCTTTATTATTTTTTTTTCTTAACGTGGCCTCGTACTTCAGCCCGCGGATAAATAAAAAATAGCAAGCAAGTAACTCCGCAAAAACTCTGTACACAAATAATAACAACAGTAACTATGTATGTATATATTTATGTATGTATAAGGATAAAAAAATATCAAACCGAGGCCTTGAGCCGCGATTTCTCGAGACTCTGAGACTAACATTGCAAGTTATTCGGCTCGACCTTAATTTCCGGCGGTAACGAGGGCGTGACGACTCGCTGGCCCTCGTTGTCGTTGCTCAATCGGGCCCAGGCATGTTTATTCGCAAAATGTCCCCCCAAGGCCCATTTGAGCCTTCCAAAGGATAAAGGAGACCATTGACGACGTTGTTACGCATCGATGACGTTTTATGTACACCCACTTCCTCTTTATGCCACACCTTGCCGGTTAAATGACAGAAAAAGCGCTTTTTTTGGGCAGTTGTCCCAATTAATGACAAGGTGGTACCAATTATTGGACATAGGGGTTTTTGATTGGAAATAAATGACAGAAAAAGCGCTTTTTTGGGGACTTGTCCCAATTAATGACAAGGTGGTACCAATTATTGGACACAGGGTTTTTTGATTGAAAAAAATACGAGTTTTTTTCTGGGAGTGAATGAGAGTTAATAGAGCCTAATCCGAAAGGATCGAAAGCGTGTCGGATAATCCCGAAAGGGTGGAAGACTAATTCCGAGGGTGATTGGAGTCGAAGAAATGATGAAAGTTGCACATACCCCTGCGGGGTATGTGCCAATGAAAAAAGACAAAAGTTTATTGTCCTAACGGGTCATTGAAGTGTGACAGGAGACGTGGGGAAAAAATTCGGGGGTAGTCGACCGAGAAATCCCTCCCAGTTGATTCACGAGCAAATGATTTCATTATCGGTCCCCTGGTTTTTTAGGCGAAGAAAAAAATTCGGGGGTGGAGCGAAAAAATGTCGCTTTTATTAAATTTTGTTTTAAATTTTGAAGCTGAATTTTAAAAAATATTTAATGAAAAAAAATTCAATTTAATTCTAAGATTCTGGATTAATTATTCAAAATTTTGAAAAATTGATATTTTTCTTACTAATTATTTTTTTTTAGGACTTATTAGATAGGAAATTAAATTTCTTACAAAAAAGGTATTATTTTTTCATATCTTCAATATTTTAGTCAGAATTTTATTTATTCCAGTTTTTGGTACCTCCTTGACGATAATTGGGACATTTTTTTAAAATCAATTTTTTTTTGTTAAAAAAATTTTTTTGACATTTTCTAAAATTCTTTAATAATTTTTGTGAAAAAAAATTCTATTGCCTAAACTAAAGAATAGTTTTTTTAAACTACATAGAAAAAAATAACTTGAACCAAGAAAAACTATTTATTAATATAATTGAATAGAATTTAATTGAATTAAAATGCAATTTAAAAAAAAATATCTCTGTTTTAATAACTTGATAATGAATTTATATTAAAAAACAATTTCTTGAGATTTCTGTATTTAAAATTGAATTTCCCGTTAAAAAGTATGATTTTAATTGCCAGAGTTTATTTTTAACAAATTAAAAAGAGAGAGTAAAAAATACATTCGCAGTTGCAACCCTTTTTAACTGTTTATATATTAAGGTATTTATAAAAGGTATAAAGTTAACGGAGTGTTTTATGCCGGGATTTTAATTACCAACAAGCCTTTCGCGATATTTTATTCTTGAATCGCGACAAACTTAAGTGATAAGTAGATTTTTTTTTTTTTAATTTTTGATACTAAATTCTAGAAAAAAAAAAAATAATTTGTTTTAATTAAAAGCGAAGGAATAAATAAAATTTATGAGTAAGAATAAAAAATAATAAATGGATTGTCCGGTTTTTAGTGAACGGAACAAGACACAGGGGATGAATTAGATACGAAATGGTTTGTATTTATCGTTTAGGTGGTGGTGCACGCTGCCCCGGAACTAAAATACCTAAAAGTACTGGTGTAAGTCTTAAATGCCGTGCAACACGATACAACAACCCTTTGCTTGGCTTTCCGGGTTTCTTTCTAGCCACGACATCCCTCAAGCCCTCATCCCTCCACCCACAGTCAGAGTACTTTGCTTTACTCATTTCGCCACCACCCCCTGCAAGCTCTCTCGAGGTATTCTTCCTCTGCAAAAGCTACCTGGAAAACCCCCGGTTAATTGCCCCAGTGAGTACGCTCAGTAAAAACTCGTTAGACACCGGATTTACTTGTTTATTTTTTTTTCATCCTCGATTATTCATACTTTTTTTAAATACTTTTAAGATTTTTATCCTTCTTATTTATTTAGAAGGAAAAAAAATTTTTTTTTCACAAAAATTTTAAGAAATGTTCAAAAAAAATTATTTTAACAAAAAAAAAATTGATTTTAAAAAGATGTCCCAATTATCGTCACGGAGGTACCAAAAACTGTCTATTTAAAAATTCTAAGATATGAAAAATTATATGTGACCTTTTTTGTAAAAAATTTAATTTTTTACGAATAAGGTAAATTTGGAAAAATAAAACTGTGAGATGGTTCTAAAGAAATATTTAAATTTTACCAAAAAAATTGTAATAAAAATTTTTTTTCCATAAAAATTATTAAAAAATTTTGAGAAATGTCTAAAAAAAATTATTTAACAAAAAAAAATTAATTTTAAAGATATGTCCCAATTATCGTCTGAGAGGTACCAAAAACTGTCAAATTAAAATCATAAATTCCCACGTTTTTATAGAGCTAAAAAAAAAAAAATTCGCGCTATCGTGAGATATTATTCATTGCCGGACTAGAATCTGTAAAAGAATCCTTAAAAAAAAAAAAAAAGAGTAATTTCTATATAATACTATGTAGCTCTCAGAACTGGTATCGTGGAGATTCCCTTGTTGCATCGCTGGTTATTGTGCCAGCGAGGGGTGAATTTGATTAAAGACCCCGGAGGCATCTTTCAATCTCTTATAAGTTTTTTGCCGGATTTTTTGTTTTACATTTTACATTTTAAGCCAACATACACCTCGAGCCTTTATTTTACTTCTATACAAGTTCCTTCCCTAGCATCCCTTTGAGTCCGCTTGTCTTCCGGAAGCACCCTGTTTGTGTTCTCACACCAGCCGACCTAACGACTAATCACAATAACTGGTCTTATTAATATATAAACCCAACTAACTAACCCGCTCTAAATAAAATGTCCAACGGACATTTTCATTGACACATCAAGCTTAATTACTTAATTTTTTATTTTTATCTCATTTATAAAAAATATTAATCTAAAAAAAGACAGATAAGGGCTTTGGAAATATTTTTATACCAATATTTAGTTATTTGACCTAAACTATCTACAAAGGAGCAGATTTAGCGACCATGCGCCACCTGTTGGAAGTTTGCGACACTTTTGATCAAATAAATTACCGATTTTTGGGTTTTAACAATATATTTTTGCTTAAATTCTATCAGTGCACTTTATAATTCTTTTTTCTAAATTATCTTCTACAGAATAATAAAAAGTTTGGAGAGTTTGTTGTAATGTGTGATATAATTTGCCAAATTGATTTTCTTGGAATGCCGCGCGAGGGTAGCTATTACGATTGTATCTATTCTTAAGGGAGAGAAATGCCTTCGATCGTTTCGGCGCCAGATATATATATGTAAATGTATAGAGAAGAGTGAATAATGATAGTGATAGTTAATTCCATATTTTAAAGAATTATTTAAACATTATCTCGGCTATTTTTAGCCAGTCTCTCGTCTCGTCTGCTCAATTCTATTCGACGTTCCTAGCCTTTTCTCTAATGAACTCTGCCAGAGGTTATATAAGTCCCTTTGGATATAATTTTGCCGGTTTTTAGTAATATTTTCGGCGATTTTTGGGAGTAATGGTGCTTAAGTAATTCAGCGAAATAAAGAGGTGTGAGGGTTATAATTAATTAATTTGTAAGCATTTGTGCAATTTTTAGGGTTGTAAATTGTTGCATTACGTTATTATAATTACTATTCACTTTTTTATTGATCAAAAATTGTTTTTTTTTTTTTTTATTTTGGGTCCAAATATTTTATTAAAAATTAATTTTTTTAATTATGTAGTCTAATTTTGAGATTAAAGACTAATTATTTTAATTTTGGAGCCAAAAATTTAATACAAAAATTAATTATTTTAATTTTGTAGTCCAAAATTGGATCAAAAATTGATTTTTGTAATTTTGAACCCTAAAATTTGGATTAAAGGCTCATTGTTTAGTTACTTAACTTAAAAATTCTATTAGAAACTAATTTTAAAAATTTTTGACTTCAGAATTTGATCAAAAAATTAATTTTTTAGTTATTAAGCCCAAAATTTTTATTACAAACTATTTTTTTCAATTTTTGAGCATAAAATTTGATCAAAAATCAATTTTTGTAACATTTTGACCCCAAAATTTTAGTAAAAAAATTATTATTCAATTTTTGACTCCAAAAATTGTCTAAAAAATTAATTTTCTAGTTTTTTAGTCAAATTTTTAGATTAAAGGCTAATTTTTGTAATTTTCAAGCCAATAATTCAATCAAAAATTGGTTTTTTTTTAAATTTAGGAGCTTAAAATTTGATAAAAAATGGAGTTTTTTCAATTTTTAACCCTAAAATTTGAATCAAAAATTCATTTTTTTAATATCATGCACAAAAATTTCATCAGAAACTAAATTTCAAAATTTTTGAATCTGAAATTTAATCAAAAAATTAATTTTTTAGTTATACAGCTCAAAATTTTTATTAAAAAGTAATTTTTTTAATTTTTGAGCCCAAAATTTGATCAAAAAATCAATTTTTCAGTTATTTAGCCGAAAATTTAGTCAAAAATCAATTTTTACAATTATTTGACTTCAAAATTTTGATAAAAAAAATTAATTATTCAATTTGTGACCCCAGCAATTGACTAAAAAATTAATTTCTCAATTTTCAACTCCAAAATTTAACCAAAAAATCAATTTTTCAATTATAGACTCCAAAATCAATATAAAAAAATCAAATTTTCTCAAATTTAGACTCGAAATTAACCTTAATAATCAATTTTTCAAATTTTGAGCTTTAATATCAGTTCAAAAATTATTTTATTAATTTTTGACCCCAAAAATTTAGTAAAAAAATTAATTTATTTATTATTGATCCCAAATTTGATTTATAATTTATGACTCTAAAAATATTCCAAAAATAAATTTACAACCCTATTAGTGTCAAAATTAATTAATTATAATTGCGAAGCATAAAAAAGAAAATTAAAAAGAAGCCGGCACCAAATAAAGAATAAAGAAAAAATTAGTATAAAAATAAAAAAATAAACGTGTGAAAATTGCGCTGGCCGGTTAGTGCGTAATTGCATGATTATGTACAAAATGATATATATTATAAGTTAGTAATATATATAAGACAGGTGATTATTGCAGATAATTTTTCTCCTTCTCACTTTCGAAAGTTTTAAATTTCCAAAAAAAAAAATTATTTAAAAAAATAGAATCAAAAAGTAGCAATAATCACATGTCCTGGGTTAGAACTTAATTAAAAAAAAGTGGACGTCGGATTTATCATTGTTTGGTACATACATGACTGACCTTCGACGTATGGGTCCTCAAGCTTGACTCGGTGGCAAATCCCTTTCCGCAGATGCTGCAGTGGAAGGGTCTGTTCTTGGCTCGCTCTACCTGGGCGTCGTGGTTCCTCAGGTGTTGCTGGAGGTTCGACAGCTGGATAAATGCGCGACCGCAATCTGGTAAGTGACATTTGTACGGTCTTTCGCCTGAAACATCCGAATGGATCATTTTAACTTTTTTTAAAATTTAATTTGCCGATTTAATAAGTTTGATAGAAGTTTATTATTATTGGCTATAATTTTATAATTATAATCAATAATAATCTAATTACATATAATACACACTTTTACAGAAATAATAAATAAATAATTTAAAGTAGCAACCTTGCAGTCAGTACGTGACTGCTGTGACGTGAATTAGAAATAAAAATTTTGCTTTATTAAATGTTGAATTGCACTGTACTTTCTTAAATATTGACATTTTTTAAGATATAAGCTCATCCTGATGTTACACTCATCAAGAGCTTTCATTTGAGTACCCACACGCATTTTGATATATTTTTTATATATTCATATATA
>CAJNRD030001120.1:823991-841149 GCA_905319865.3 Cotesia congregata | reverse complement strand
GTATTCAAATGAAAGGTCTCGATGAGTGTAACATCAGGATGAGCTTATATCTTTAAAAATCTCAATATTTCACAAGATATAAGGTAATTTCTTAATTATGTATCTAGAATGATATGAAACCTTGAAAAGGCACAAATTCAAGAACTTTGCAATGACACTAAATTTCACTAAAAAAACTGACTATCCTGGACACAAAATTTTTCTTATTCTCATAATAATATAGATTTTATTGATCAGAAATTACTCAGACGAAAAAAGTAATAAGAGCTTAGCCCTCTTTTATTATATTAAGCGATCTGCTCGCCTCGGGCGGTAAAAACTCACTGGCCACTGGCCAGGATTACAAAGAAAAATTCTTAAGGACTTCTCAGGGATGGGGGTAAGAAATAAAATTAAAAATAAATTATTTTAACTAGTTTAAGTATTGATTTTTTATAAAAATTCATTTTTTTTTTAGTATATTTCCGAAATTTGAAAAAATTATAAAATTATTATTTTCTAAAAAAAAGAATCCTCGTAAATTTTTTAATATTTTTAATATTTAACCCAAAGTTAAAATTTCGAGCAAAATAAAAATACAAAATTCTTTAATTTAAAAAAAAAAATGTTCCTTTAAAAAAAAGGTCTTTTATAATTTTTAAGGTTTAAAATAATTTAATGGTTACAAAATAAAAATTTTATTTAATATAACAAAAAAACTAAAATCGTTATTCATAACAAAGTAAGTACATTGTAACTCTTTGAAATAAATAGTATATCTCTATTTTAAATTTACTATTTAAACGATCTTACCCCTTCATAATAAATTCTGTGTAATCTTAGGTTTTTTTTTCCAGAGTAAAAAAATAATTTAAAAAAAATATTTTTCTGAGAAAAATAAAATAAAAACAGATGTCCGTATTTATTATAAATAATAAAACAATTTTTTTTTTTTTTTCTTATAAAAGTCCTGGGTAATTATTTTTCCAGGGCATTTATATACATTAAACACGTGTAATAAAATGAAATGATATATAGAGAAGAGTTGTCCGTTCATCGTGCATCATATATTTGTGCCGAGGGTTGTAATTAAATAGAATGTACAATTATTACAATAAGAATAATTGTGTGTGTCTGTGTGTGTTTGTACAGACGGCCGTGTATTAATTTGATTTTAATTGTAAACTAAAAATGAAAATGAAAACATAAGGTTTTATTATTATATTATTATTGTGGTGAATGAGACGAACCACCGGAAGTTGTTTAACTCTCTTTAACATTGTATTAATACTTACTAGTTGACTACAGTAACATCTGGAGAGAAGAAATATTAAATATATATTAAACCCTTTTATTTTTTTATTTTATTTATGTTTATATTTGTCGGAAGTATAAATTAGCAGTCAATTAATATTGTGTACTTTTAGAGACGTAAAAAAATGTACTGGTGAAATAATGGAAAAAAAAAATTTTTTGTTTACAATTTGGGTGTTAAATTTACATTTTTATAAATTTTTGGCTTGCATGTAAATTTTACTTGTGGAAAAACTGATAAATTTACATGTAAAAAATAGAAAATTTACAGCTTTAGACATGTAAATTTTACACTGATGAAAATGTAAACTTAGGATAAAGATAAAAGTTAAAAAATTTAAATTTACATGTAAATTTTTGATGTTGAAAATTTACATGAAAAAAATGAAAAATTTTTATTTTTATAAATTTTAGGTTTACATGTAAATTTTGGATGTGGAAAAAATAATAAATTTACATGTAAAAAAATAGAAAATTTACATGTAAATTAAAATTATTTAATTTACATGGAAAAATGTAAAAGTTTACATTTTTAGAAAATTAAGTTTACATGTAAATTTTGTAAGTGGAAAACTCAATAAATTTACATAAAAAAATGTAAAATTTACAGTTTGAGACATGTTAAAAATGTAAACTCCATCTGTGGAAAAATATTTAAATTTACATTTTTAGGAAGATTTACATGTAAATTTTGCATACGGAAAAACTGAAAAATTTACATTTTTAAATAACTTTATGTTTACAAAGAAAAACTGTTGAATGTACATTCTTAGACATGTAAGTCAACATGTTAATTTAACATGTGAAAAAATTATTAAATTTACATTGAAAAAAATTAAATTAAGAAAAAAATGTAAATTTATCATTAGAAAATTTTTTTTTAAATTTAAATTATTCTTTAATTAATAATACATTAGCTTTGACCAATAATAATCCGAAAAGGAATAATTCAAAAATTAAGTAATAAATTATTGAAATGTGGGCGTACAATCAGTGGCATGTGTGACATGTGAAAAAGTATCCCATGCGCATTGAGCCAGCCCCAGCCCTCGGTTTGGATTTTTTACTTAAACAAAACTAAACTACCCTCCTACTACTATACATACTATATCCTCAGCACTCTCTCCCAGTCTCCCTCAAATGTCCCCGTACACAGCATATAACGCAAACGCGAACACGGGATGCGCGGACCACCGACCAACCACGTGCAGTATGAGTAAATCTCGTTAAACTTTTTTATTTTTATTTTCCTGTATTGTTTCGCTAGTTTTTTTATCGCACGGAGATTTTGATGACTGGACCAACAAGATTTTTATCAAGTCTCTTTAGATTTTTTAGATTTTAAATTATTTTCTTGAGTGAAAAAAAAAATTTTTTTTAAAGAAATTTTACTTATTCCAGTTTTTGGTACCTCCTTGACGATAATTGGGACATCTTTTTAAAATCAATTTTTTTTTGTTAAAATAATTTTTTTATAATAATTTTTGTGAAAAAAAATTTTTTTATAAATTATTCTAAAGAATAATTTCAAACTACATAGAAAAAAAAGTTTTGTGCCAAGAAAATATTTTTCTCACCTGAAGTAGGTGACGCTGCTTCCCTTAAGTATCTACCTTAAGTATCTTAAGTATTTATGATAGAATTAAGAAAAAAATGACGCACCAACAATAGAATTTGTGGAAAAATTTGAACTTCGGCTAACAACTTGGGTCTTCCTTCAGGCACCCGACAAATTTTCTTCAGCCAACAATTATAAATTTTTCTTTCTGTGTACGTTTTGCTATTTTTAAAAATAATTCATTGAAAAAAGTAACACCCACGCTTTCACGTTAATTCGATAGAAAAATAAAGAATTTATTTTAAAAAGTTTTAGAATAAAAAACAAACTAAGTAGAAAATAATTTTTAATAGACTTTAAATAAAAGATTAATAAAAAAATTTTTATTGTAAAACATTTGCGAGCTTGATAACAATTTTTGGAAATATTTTATTGACTTATTTTGGTCAGAGGCTATTAAAATATCTTTAAAGTCACCCCACGGATTTTTTTACAATAAAATAAAATTTTCCTGTTATTTTAAACCTATTAATTATTTTATACTTTTTTTTAGTTATAATTTTAACTAAATATTAAAAATAAAAATTGTGATATCTCTGCCCGTGATTCAATTCTTGTCTCTGTCTCCGGGAAAATTCGCCCCTCTGCAACATCACAACAATTCGCCCCCTCCTCCAGAAACTCGCCAGTGAATGCATATCCGAGGGAGTATAACTTCCATGACCCGGGCGGCATCATCGAAATTCCATGCACCCGATCCGAAAATCATTAAATTGCACGCACTCACATACAACACACAACCCCAACACATTTCATCCCCACAGCCCACAGTCATGCGCTCCCTTTGCCTCCACACTCTGCGGAGCGGTCACATTTCCTCCCTTGGCTCTCCTCCCACCTCCTCACCTCCCCAAACCAACACTCTGCCCACTCAAAATCCACTATCGCAGTTTCCACCCCTCCGCTCCAGGCATGTGCATTCCTCTCCACTCTCTGCCTCTTCGAGTCCGCAATAGATGTGCGTTGCGAAACTACACTCCAAAATATCCCGATTTTTGCCATGCATTTTGATGATTAATAAAAGCGCTTTTTTACCCTTCATATTTACAGCGAGCTATTTGCTGTTAGTAAATTGATGACTCCAAAGGGTCATGAAATTTTATTCAAAATTTAATTATTAAAATTATTTTAATAAAATTTTAATTTAAAATATTTTTTTTGTCGGAAAATTTACATACTAGAATTTTAAATAATAAATTAATTTTTTTTTGCAATGTTAATTTAATAAAAAAAATAAAAATTTATAAGCTATTTTATGCAGAATTTTATAAAGTTTCACGTAAAAATTTTTGTTTTTGTAAAAAAAATTTTTTACAGCCTAAAAATTGATTTTAATTCAAAAGAATCAAAAATTTGACTTTTGTGGGATTATTTTTAGTAATTTTTTTTTTTTTTGCAATATTAATTTACTAAAAACAAAAAAATTCTAAGTCATTTTAAGCAAAATTTTACAAAGTTTGATAGACAATTTTTTGTTTTTGTAAAAAAAATTTTTTTAGAGCTTAAAAATTCATTAGAATTAAAAAAAAATCAAATATTAGATACTTGAAAATTAATTTTAGTAATTTCTTTTTTTTTTTAATGTTTTTTTAATAAATAAAAAATTTTTAAAATCATATTTTACACAGAATTCTCAAAAATAATTTTTTTGAGTTTAAAATTCTAATAAAAGTCAATAAAAATTGATAATTTAAAAAATGAGGCTTAAAGAATTATTTGAAAAATTTTTATTAAAATAAAAAAAAATTTTTAGGTGATATTTTACTCAAAATTTAATAAAGTTTCTTTTAAAATTTTAAATTTTCTTAAAAAAAATTTTTTTTAGTCAAAAAATCTTTATTAAATAATTTTTAATTCAACCCCAAAAAAATTTATAATAAACTTCTAAAAATAATAAATAATTAAAAACCAAAAGTTGGATATTTACTTTAACATAACCATGAGATATATTACATAAAATATAAATGCAAAATTTTCATTAATACGTCGGGATGAAACTAGAGGCCAGTTACCTTTTAAAATTAAATAATAATCTATAAAATCCGATATGATAAAATTTATCCATCTTTTAATAATGAAGCCTTATTAAATATAAATGAATTTAACGGGTGAATAAAAGGAATTATTTATCGGATTTTTTTTTATTTTATTTAAGTCGAAAAAAATTTGGGAGCAAAAAAAAAGTTGTACAAAATATAATAATCCAGTTCTCTGACAGTAAGCTTTAATAAAAGAGAACCAGGGGTTGGATTATTCCGAGCGGAGTTGTACGAAAGTTCGCGTAAACCAGTTTTCGAGTTACATTCAAACCTCGTTACACAATATATAACATGTAACATATATAATATTTAATATAGAAGATAAAAACGGCTTTGTTATATAAAAAAAAAATCTAAAAAAAAAATTAATGAAATTTAAAATTTGTTAAATGAAAAGTTTTGAGTTTGGACAGATTTGATCTGATTATTTATTGTTTATCGTGTGTTATAAATAAAAATAATTGAAGTGGTATCGGGTCGTGAATAATAAATAAAATATTGCAAACACAAGTACACTTTGGATTAAAGTTACAACAGATGAATTTATAACCGCAGGTTCGATGAACGCCTTTCTATTTTCGGTAATTTAATATATTTCGTAAGTGGTTCCTCGCTTAATCGATACAAACCATCGTTCGTATTAAAAATATATCTATAAGTTTGAATTTTAATTTAATATTGTGTCAGAGAAGTATGCAGATGTAATATAAATATAAGAAAATTTTATTATTATTATTGAAACAAAATTTTTCAAAAAAAATAAAACTTTGAATTATTACATAATGACTTTTGTTAATATAAATTGTACTGTATTTTCTTAACAATTGACATTTTTAAAGATATAAGCTCATCTTGATGTTACACTCATCAAGAGCTTTCATTTGAGTACCCACATGCACTTTTGATATATTTTTTATATATACATATATGTAATATATATATATATAAATATATGAAATATATAAAAAATTGATGTGGGTACTCAAATGAAAGCTCTTGAAGAGTGTTACGTCAGGATGAGCTTATATCTTTAAAAATGTCAATAGTTTACAAGATACAAAGTCATTTCTTAATTATGTATCTTATATATTGTTAAATTGCACTATAATTTCTTAAATATTGACATTTTTAAAGACATAAGCTCATCCCAATGTTACACTCATCAAGAGCTTTTATTTGAGTACCCACATGCATTTTTTTTTTATTTTTCATATATACATATATGTAATATATATAAATATATGAAAAATTGATGTGGGTATTCAAATGAAAAGTCTTGAAGAGTGTAACATCAGGATGAGTTTATATCTTTAAAAATGTCAATAGTTCACGAGATACAAGGCCGTTTATTAATTATGTATCTAGAGATAGAGCATTTTCTAATTATATAAATATTTATTTTGAAAAATAATTTTATGATCTACATAATACACTGTAATTTATAAATATTTATTATTGTTGTTGTTGTTATTGATAAAGTAAAGTACAAACCAGAACCCTGGCACTGACCATTAACCACCCAATTCGTAATAGATATTTTTCTCTGTCCCCCACCTCGTGACAACCGACAATTTGATATTGTTGAAATTGAGGAAAACGCGGTTTTAATTGTACGGTGGTGAAATTTACAACCCTCTATTTCACACTTGATGTTCACACAAACTGACACTAACCTAAGCTAATCCCCGGTGAGGTCATTAACCTCCCCTCATTCAGACCGCGGTTTGTCAAATTTTGACAGTCACTTTATTATTTATTTCGGGAAATCTGCGACATATAATATATAGCCCACAATATACTATTTCCACCCTCTATATTACATAAAAAAAAAAAAAACAAAATTTTCCTTTTAAATACCCAAAAAACTAGACTAGGAAATTTGGATTAGCAAGACTCGCCGTTAAGAATTGTATAGAGCCTAACGTACCGGGTTCGAATCTTCCTTTGGTCAATTTTAATATTTAAAATTTTTATTTTGACATTTCATTAATTACTTCAAAGTAAATATTTATTTTTTCAATTTTTAAAGCAAGAAAATAAAAAAATAAATTTTTTTTCAACTTAAAAAAAATAAAAAAAATTAATTTTAAAAAATAAAAACAAAAATGTGATCTATAAATAAATAGAATTTTCCTTTATTAAATAATAAATTTTGTTAAATTGCGCTGTACTTTCTTAATAATTGACATTTATCAAGATATAAGCTCACCTTGATGTTACATTCGTCCAGAGCTTTCATTTGAATACTCACATCAATTTTTCATATATATATATAATATATAAATATATAAAAAAATTGATGTGGGTACTCAAATGAAAGGTCTCGATGAGTGTAACATCAGGATGAGCTTATATCTTAAAAAATGTCAATATTTCACAAGATACAAGGTAATTTCTTAATCACATACAAATTAATAATATAGATAATAAATTTTTTAGTTAAAAAAAAAAAAATAAATGCACTTTAAATAAATAAAATATATTTTATAGAAAAGCTATTATAATATATCGACAGGAGGAAAACAATAAATCTAGAATATACATTTGAAATAATGATGCATAATTATAATTCATTATTAATTTAAGTCTATCGGGAATAGGACAATTAAATATTCAACTGTGTGCGTCCATATATATACAATGTTTAATTAAATGCGTATAATATATTCGGTATTGCAATTGCTATAATAGATATGCCAAGTTTGCGCATTTAAATAAAATTTGATGATTTTAAAAAAGTTTAGCAACATACATATGTAGAGAATTGCGGGAGTGTGTGTTGAAGAGTGATTTAAATGGAAGAGCGATGCGGTAAAGTGTTTCACGCATGCATGGAAATCATTAAAATAAAATGGCCGATAACAAATGACTGTATAAGGTTTATAGAGAAAATGAGGGGAAGCTTCTTTATATATATAAATGTTGTTATGTATAATGAAACTAGTATAGCCGGCCATGTTGGTTCACGTGACCGTCATCCGGGTAACCACGGGTACGCCACGCCCATTTAATGATTTCTACCCCCTGGTGAACATGCATGAGCTCAAATTTACGTACAATTTGGTGGGTGCGTGCGTGTGTGTGTGTGTGTGATAAGTGTGCAAGGGGGCGAGTGTGCTCCGGACACTAGACATCGATGTGGTCTCCGAGCCCTCGTTGCCAAACGTCAGTACAGTCATCATCAGTATTTTATGTTTGTTTTATTTTATACGCATTTTTTATTTTTCTTTTTATTTTTTTAGTTTTGCAGACAGACCCGGGGATGCTTTGGGCTTTGTTTACTTTGTTTGCTTTGTTTGCGACAGAGAGATTTATTTGTTTTTACGGGTGGGAGGTGGTTTAATGATTTTTGGGGGTGGGTTGGTAAAAAAATGATGTTTTTTTCGAGAAATATTGGAAAGAATACTCAGAAAAAAAAATATTTATTTAAATTGATGATTTTTTGGAATTAAAATTGAAAATTTTCATTTTCTTCAGAGATTTTTAATGATTTTTTTGAAGCTTTAAAAGAAAAATTAAAGATTTAAAATTGAAAATAAGGAAATTTATTTATAAAAGTCATTAAGAAATTATTTTTTAGGGTTTTTGGTAACAAAAATTGAATTTTTACTATTAAAAGTGGTCAGAAAAAATTTTTTTTAGTAATTTTTAGAAAAATTTACTTTTAAAAAGAAATTTAAGAAGCTGTGTAGAAGAAACATTGAAGATTAAATATTGAAAATGATTTTATTCAGTCAATAAAAGCATTAAAAAATTTTTTTTCAAGTTTTTTTGGAAGAAAAATTGAATTTTTAACATAAAAAATGGTCAGAAATGATTTTTTTTAGGAATTTTCAGAACAATTTGTCAAAAAATAACTTTTAAAAAGCTTTAGAAGAAAAATTAAAGATTGAAAATTGAAAATGATGAAATTTAGTCGAAAAAGTCATTAAAAATTGTTTTTAGGAGTTTTTTATAACAAAAATTGAATTTTTATCGAAAAAAGTGGTCAGAAATGATTTTTTTAAGAATTTTGAGAACAATTTGTTGAAAATTTCAGTTTTAAAAAGAAATTTTATATTATTTTGATAAAAGTTAAGATTTTTTTAATTAAAAATTGACTATTTAAGAATTTTATGGAATTTTTGGTCCAGAAAATGGTCAAAAAATGATTTTTTGGAAAATTTTACAAAAGAAAAAGAATAAAAAATTGATTTTTTAAGTAAAAATTCATGAAAAAATCTTCACGTATTATATAATTTTTTTGATTGAAAATTGACTTTTCTACAATTTTCATGATTATTCTGTCATAAAAATTGCTTGTAAATAATTTCAGAGCTTTTTTTTTCAATTTTTCTGACCAATTTTTAAAGCAGAAATTAAGAAACAAATTTTTTGATAAGATTTATTATAAAAAATTCTTTGAAAAAATTTAATTTTTTTGGGTTTTCTAGACCAAAATCCACCTTTTTAATAATTTATTTAGAATTTTTCTTAGAAAATAAATCCACAGATTTTTTTTTTAAGACTTTTAAAATTTCCAAAGCTTCAAACCTTAAAAATTGCGGAAAAATTAATTTTTCCTTTGGAAAAAAAGCCAAAAAATTGATTTTTTATTAAAAATTTGAGAAAAAATCTTTGTTAAATAATTTTCTTGATTGAAAATCGACTTTTTTAAAATTTCCATGATTATTTTGTTATAAAAATTGCTTTTAAATAATTTTGGAGCCTTTTTTTAAACTTTTCTGACCAATTTTTAAAGCTTCTACCTTTAAAATTGCAAAAAAATTAATTTTTCTCCCTAAATAACCCCAAAAATTTATTTTTCCAATTTATACACTTAAAAAGCGCACTTGAAATAATTTCCATGCCAATAATTTTATCCAAAAAAATCAATTTAAATAACTCTATAATAAATATTCAATGCAAAATAATTAAACAAAAATATATTCTAGCCCAAAAAAAAAATCATTAAAATTTCCCTAAAAAATTCGCAAAAAAAAGGATCCCGTGTGACCTGCGATGACCCGTAATGATTTTGGGCGATGAACCTTTATGCCCAGAGGGAATTTAAAACGGTTGGCCTTAACGTTCCGCATATGCCTCGGTAGCTCGAAGCCTATAGAGCGTTACACCTGCCGAATTTTTATCCTGCACCCACGCAGTCCAGGTAGTGGGTCATCGGCCTCTCAGTCTGAGACTGGCCGTTGAAAATTGCCCCCAGGTTTATAATTAAGCTTCGCACCCTTCCGCAGCCTCGCGATCAACCACACTCCGTTGCAACACTCTTAATCCTGACGAGCGATTGTTGAGAGCCGGAAGTGGGACACTAGACAACAACTTGGATAAAGGAAGGGTTGCGTCTTGTTGAGTCCTGGATCCAGTTTCGAGGGAATTACTTATTTACACAGTAGAAAACGAGATAAAAAGTGTGTCGTAAACACTTGCCATTAAAATTCGGGTCTGGATGCGTGACTAGGCTGCCACAATATAATAACGACGTCATCAACTTTTGGATCGTATAACCTTCCAAGCTACAGAGCTCTCTTTCTCTTGTTTCTCTGGGGACAACTCTCTCACCACTTAACGGTCTTATTTCGGTGGTGGTCCTTTTTGACAACTCGTAAAGAAACCACCCGATGCTTGGGTCATTAGGCAAGAGGGTGCTTTTACTCACAGACTACTTTTAGTCTTTACTCTTTACTCTTGTCTTTATCTAACTAACTACCTGCCACCCAGCAAAGCTAGACCACGTTACGTTACGTTAAAGGGTAAAAATTAATGTCTCTGAATGAATTTCACTCGAATTTTTATCATTTTTCTCTCCTTCCTGCTTTCTTACTTTTGAATCTAAAGGGGCTACATTTTTTACACTACCCAGAGATTTTTCATTGTTAACGGCTTGGAATTTAAAACTCTGGCGCCGTTAATTATCATGCAATTTATGCCACTAAAAAAGTATGTTTTGCAGCTTCTTGATCAGCCTTTTTTTTTTTTTTTTTAATATTGTCTTATGCAAAAAATCGAGTTAAAAGACCACTAAGTTTTAGAATTGTAGCTTAAGCTGTTTGAAAAGCCTATTTTTTATGGAAATTTTGGAAACTTTGAATTTTTGAGAGCCTAAAGCTTCATTAGTGTGCAATTATTGAACTACTCCTTCATTTTTGGAGGAAACTAAACACTTATAGACCAAAAAACAAGCTCATTTTTGCTAAATCATTGAATTCGTCCGTATTCGATGCTATAAAATGAATTATAGTGTTTTTTTTTAGAAACTTCTGAAAATTTAACATTTTTAAGGTCCTATACTTTGAAATATAACTTATTAGTGACCACCCTTTCAGTTTTTAATAAAACAAACCGCGTTGAGACCAAAAACACGCAGTTTTTTGCTAAATCAATGAATTCGTGCTTTTTTGATGCAATAAAGGTATATATGGTGTTTTTTATGGAATTTCTACAAATTTATAATTTTTTTGGTCCTATATCTTGAAGAATAACTAATTACTGACTACTCCTTCAGTTTCAAGTGAAAAAATTTAGATAAAGATAAAAAAACAAGCGTTATTTTTTATAAATCATTAAATCAGGGCATTTTTTGCTACAATAAAGTTACATAGGGTGTTTTTTATGGAATTTCTTTAAATTTCTAACTTTTTTGGTCCTATATCTTGAGAAATAACTAATTATTGTTCACCCCTTCAGTTTCAAGTGGAAAAATTTACTTTAAGACCAAAAATAAGCCTTATTTTTTCTAAATCTTTAAATTAGGGCATTTTTTGATGCAATAAAGTTATATATCTTGTTTTTGATGGAATTTATCCAAATTTATAATTTCTGTGGTCCTATTAGTAAGAATGATATGAAACCTTAAAAAGGCACAGCTCTAGGTCAAGAATTTTTCAACGGTACCAAATTAAACCATAAAAACCCATTTTACAATATAAATATACTGGCCGCAAGTTATTATTATTATTTATATTTATCTAAGAAAAAATTGCATATATTAAACAGAAAAAAATTTTTTTTTCTTTAAAGATCGATAGCGCAAGATCGGCTTTGAATGTCGCGATGATTTAATACACAGGGTTATTTTATCGAGGTAGTAATCCAAGCATGTCGACAATGTATGTCCGACTGGGACTGGGACTGGTATGGCCGGCAAACAGCTTGCACATCGGCCCTATAAACTAAGATATAGATTTACATCTAGTATATATATATATATATATATATATATATATATATATATATATATATATAACCTCAAGTACATTGCATATTGCATATAATAGTATAAGTACCTAGCTAGCTCCGTACTTTGTTGGCACATTCAAAACGACGATGAGTTTAAATAAAACAAATGACAGGGGCTTGAAAAAGGGTTTGTGTGGGTGTTAACCGCCATACGGTATCCGAGCCCAGAGTTTTGTTCCTTTTTTTTCTTTCTGTACCTCTTATTAAACGCATGTGTACATCAAGGAGGTGCAGTTATGTGTTACGTTACGCTCTACCTACGTACAAAGTTGCTTGTATCTATCTCAGTACAGCTTGCTCGGTATCTTGTTATGAGAAACCAGAAATTAAGCTGATCTAGGCTAAGCCGATGACGCTTTCATCTTGTAACGCCGATTCTTAATACCAAGTGCCCGCTTTTTCTTGGTCAACTCACCGGATTCTTATCTATTATCATGCTTTGGTAAAAGTTAATTAAATCGTGCTTAAGAATGCTGACAACCCGGATTTCATGATGGGAATCATAAGTTCAATAGCTTTGATAAATATGACTCGTTTTTGGTCTTAATGTAAATTTTTTTAATAAAAACTGAAGGGGTGATCAACAATTAGTTATTCTTCAAAATACAGGACCAAAAAAATTATAAATTTGAAGAAATTCTTTCAAAAACACCCTATGTAACTTTATTGCATCAAAAATTGCACGAATTCAATGATCTGTAAAAAATAAGGCTAGTTTTTGGTCTAAATGTAAATTTTTCTACTTGAAACTGAAGGGGTGATTAATAATTAGTTATTCTTAAAGATATAAGACCAAAAAAATTAGAAATTTAAAGAAATTCCATAAAAAACACCCTATATAACTTTATTGCATCAAAAAATGCCCTGATTCAATAATTTAGCAAAAATAAGGCTTGTTTTTGGTCTTACTGTAAATTTTTCTACTTGAAACTGAAGGAGTGATAAATAATTAGTAATTCTTCAAGATATAGCACTAAAAAATTTAGAAATTTGGAAAAATTCTTTCAAAAACACCCTATGTAACTTTATTGCATCAAAAATGCACGAATTCAACGATTTAGCAAAATAAGGCTTGTTTTTTATCTAAATATAAACTGTTTTCATCGAAACTGAAGGAGTACGTAATTCGGTATTGTATAATAATAATAATCATATTTAATACCATTCTAGATAGTCAATTTATGATGATAAGTATTAAGGCTGCATTTGAAAGTATCTTTGGATACGTAATTAAGAAATGACTTTATATCTTGAGAACTATTGATATTTTTAAAGATGTAAGCTCATCCCGATGTTACTCTCATTAAGGGCTTTCATTTAAATACCCACATCAATTGTTCATATATTTTATATATTTATATATATGTATATATGAAAAATATATCAAAAATGCATGTGGGTACTCAAATGAAAGCTCTTGATGAGCTTAATATCAAGATGAGCTTATATTTAAAAAATTGTTTTGTTTTTTGAATAATAATAATAATATTTCTTTAAATTGTCACACAAAAATTAAAAATATTAAATTCAATTTTTTTTTTTTCGTATAAAGTATTAAAAAATAACAATGTAATTTATTTAACCGAGTAAATAAATTCTTCGAAACGATAATTGCAATGAGAATGTCAATTTATATTTTTTATTATTTTTATCTATTTATTTTAAAATCCTCATGCAAGTGTTATCTTATCAATCGGTTGATATAATAGCACATAGCATTGCGTCTTCATTGCAATGCTTTTAAAATGTTAACTTTAAAAAATAAAATTACTAAATTTTTATATAAAAAAAAAACAATACAATTTTTTTTATTACTAATCAAAACCATAAAAGGCAGATAAATTATTGAGACGCTCGACTATAAACTTCGGATGAGTATGTATACGTATGATATTAATCTTTGACGAGGTCTGTCATTATTTGTCCGACACCTGTAATTTATTCCAAGCAAATGTCTTTTATAAACACCGATAAGTACCGATACTTATTATAACTACTTATAATATAATTAATAATTAATAATATACTGTAACAAAGAATAACACTGAGTGTTACTTAATTAATAATAATAAATGATAAATGATAAATCATAACCGATAAAGTAAATAATAACCCGTTTAATAGGACGTCATTAGATCGAGATTGCAAATAAAAATAATAAATGACTGTTCAATTGATAATGAGTCAAGGCTACGGCTTTAGATGATAAACTTAAATTTATAAAACAACTATTATTCAAAGTCGATTCTTTCATTAAAAAAAAAAAAAAAAAAAGTCTTTTCTACTCTCGAAAAAAAATCCCCCGCAATTATTGAAGGGTTAATTTCTATAGTGAGTAATCATGCCCACGCTTCTATTATAATTTTTTTTCCCCTCTTTTTTTTTTTTACCAAAATGAAAAATCGCTTGATTGTTTTTTTTATAACAGTAATTTAAAAAATTTTTTTAAGGGTTGTAATTATCATGTATTATAATTTATGTACATAATACGGTTGCGTCGGATGACTTCCTGCGAGTAAAGTTTGAATAAAATATTTGGACAACAATTAATTACGGTTATTATTACCTTTTTTTGGTGACCCACTAAACCCGGAAGCGATTTATAAATTCAATTAGATATAGTCGTGTATATTAAGTATACTTAGTATTGTGGTCTAGAGAGACTCTATGTATAATAAAAAAGGGTTGTGGATGTTAAATATGGGTTGTAGTAAGAGAAAACTTGTATAATATTCTTTTAACATGCTCTATTTTTTTTATTATTATTTTTATAACAATAAATTTAAGTGGAATTATTTTTAATTAATTTTATGCAAAGTAAAGTATTTAATTATTAAAAAAAAAATTTTTATTAATAATAAAATTGTTTTTTTTTTTTTTTTTTAGAGAAATTCAGTGTCATTCCAAAGGTTTTGAATTTGTGCTCTATTTCTAGGTATGACCTTGTATCGTGTGAAATATTGACATTTTTAAAGATATAAGCTCATCCTGATGTTACAATCGTTCAGACCTTTCATTTAAGTACCCACATCAATTTTTCATATATTTATATATTTTATATATATTATATATATATGTATATATGAAAAATATACCAAAAATGCGTGTGGGTATTTAAATGAAAGCTCTTGATAAGTGTAACATCAAGATGAGCTTATATCCTTAAAAATGCCAATTATTAAGAAAGTACAGAGCAATTTAACAAATATCTTGTGAACTATTGACATTTTTAAAGATATAAGCTCACCCTAACATTACACTCATTAAGAGCTTTCATTTGAATACCCACATCAATTTTTCATATATTTATATATTTTATACATATTATATATATATGTATATATGAAAAATATATCAAAAATGCATGTGGGTATTCAAATGAAAGCTCTCGATGAGTATAACATCAAGAATAACATTGAATTAAAAAAAAAAATTAATTAATTAATTTAATAGTACATTTTTAATTTTTCTCTAAAAATTAAAAATGTCTTGTAAAAAATTTGAGTAGTAAAAACTTAATAAATAATTTTTAAAAATTTCTAATTTTTGTAGAAAATTATTAATTAAATAAAAAATGTTGCTGAATTTTATTTTTTAATTATTAAAGAAAAAAATTTTAAATATTAAAATTCTACATTTTGAGGTGTGCAATACAAACCACAATATATTTTATAAAACAAGTTAATTTAAATTAACGAGGATTTTTATCGGTATTAATGGCGGGGCTTTAAAATTGTCCGGTCAATTTTCCAACGAAACGTGACCATTTTTTAAAGAGCCGCGTAATAAAGAAAAAGTATGAATACTCTCTTTCAAAAAAAAAAAAAAAAAAAAGAAGAAGCGAAAAGGGTTGTCAAGATTCGGAGGGTTCACTTCTTGCTCGGTAATAATTGCTGTAGTTGCGATGATGGCTGTCATTTATTTTTAACTTTTTATCACGTCATTATGTATTCCTCGCCCTTTCTACAATATTTATGCCTATTTTCCATAAATATTTAACGCGACAATTTTTATTTTATTTCTCTTTCAGAAGACAACCCTTTCTAGTCGTTACACTTAATCGATACCTCTTTATTTTTATTACAAAACATCACACGTTATTTTTCGGGTTTTAAGTTTGTAAAAATAAAAATTTATTCAAACTTGAATTTAATCTTAAAAAAGGAAAAAAATAAATTAAAGAATGAAAAGTGCTCAGTTCCACTTAAAAATCAGTAATTTTACCCGTTTACAAATTCATGGGACGGAATATCCACTCAGACGTCTCAAGAAAAATCAAAGCTAAATGCCCCAGCTACTCGAGTTTTTATATTTAAAATCCTTTTTCATCACAAATGCCTCGAATTAAAGATTTAACAAAGTGGAAACACTGAGAGACAGACTGTCACACTTTTGATGCATAAAGGATTTTTTAATTATTTAGTTTGCAAAATAAATGTTTTATTTTCGAGAAATTTTATTGTTTTTAATATTTACAAGCTTTTAAAGGATTTATATTTATTTTTTATTTTAATTAACATTTTTAATAATAATAAATAAATAATGATTTTTGTTAAATTGTAATTTACTTGCTTAAATATTGACGTTTTTAAAGATATAAGCTCATCCTGATGTTACAAACATCAAGAGCTTTCATTTGAGTACCCACATGCATTTTTGATATATTTTTCATATATACATATATATAATATATATAAATATATGAAATATATGAAAAATTGATGTGGGTACTCAGATGAAAGGTCTTGATGAGTGTAACATTGGGATGAGCTTATATCTTTAAAAATGTCAATAGTTCACAAAGTACAAGGTCATTTCTTAATTATTGACATTTTTTAAGATTTAAGCTCATTTTTATGTTATACTCATCAAGAGCTTTCATTTGAGTACCCACATCAATTTTTCATATATTTTATATATTTATATATAATATATATTGAAAAATATATAAAAAATGCAAGTGGGTACTCAA
>CAJNRD030001120.1:784018-822433 GCA_905319865.3 Cotesia congregata | reverse complement strand
ATATATATATATATATATGTATATATATATATTGTGAGTTTGATGATAGGGTTAAGTCTGTAATTCATGCTTATAATCAATTCATAAGTTTGGATACTAAAGAAAGTTTCAAGGTAAATATTTACGGTTAATAATAACAATAACAAATTTGCAATAAGTATTGTAAGATCTTTAACATAGTATTTTTTTTTATCCTTCGGATAAAAAATACGGAATCTAAACTTTGATCTAAAATTCTGGCTAAAGGGTTGGAGATAAAAAAATAGACTTGGAATTTTTTTGTAGCAAATAAAATTTCCTATAAAAAATGTCTCATGAATTTTTAAATATTTTGAATATTTAGTCCAAAAAATTTTGAGTTTTAATTTTCATAAAAAGCACGATTTTTTAATCAGGATTGATATCTTAAACTTTGACCTTAAATTCTGACTAAAGGGACAGAGTTATGAACAAAATTGATGACCTAATCGATAGGAAATTAAATTTCCTATAAAAAAGGTCTGTTGTAATTTTTTAGTCTTGGATATTTCAGCCAGAAATGGATTATCAACATAATAGGTGACTTAAAAAGCAACAAAATAAATATTATTATTTTCTTCGAAGGTATTTGTTATATTTTCTGCTATTTCCGGGATATAAATCAATCTTACAAGCTAGACTCGGAATTTGAGAATTAGCAAAAAAGAAAATTAAAAACGTCTACGTTATATGACATACTTAATGTCCGACTGTAAATGCCGACGAATTTAAAAATTTATTTTTAACACGTTTGTATTATACACTAAGATTTTCTTTGCCTTTTTTCGTTATTTTTACGCGGTGATATTTTCCTACTAGCTGATCTATGATTAGAAAATCCTCCGAATGACGTCTGAAAATTGCGCTTTAAGATTATAAAGGAAAAAAAAATTATTTGAAATCGATTTAACAGTAGCTCGGAAACCTCTTGACCAATTAAATTTTTTTCTTTACTCAAGTTAAATCTATAATAGGATTCCGATGGGCAGAATGCTAAAAATCGGCATTATGAACATAATGATGACTTAAAAGGCAACAAAATAAAATAATAACTAAGAATAATTGAAGATAAACTAAACTTACCGGTATGTAAGCGTGTATGTTGTTGTACATGACTAAGTTGTTTGAACCTTCGATCACAGTAACTACATTTGTAAGGTTTCTCACCAGTATGGACTCTTATATGTTGTACTAGCTGATGATTACTTGAGAATGATTTAAGACATTGTTGACACTGGTGTGGTTTAACTTCATTGCCGGTTATCATGCCGCCTGGTCCAACGCCAACGCCGACTCCTAGCCCAGCAAGACCGCCGGGAACTCCGCCTGGTCTGCCAAGTCCGCCTGGACCAAGATCCCGAGCGTGCATTGCACTCTGCATTGCGCTCTTGTGCATGAAGATCTGCGAGAAGAACTGTTAGGGTTAGTTGGTATGCTGAACTTACTGGTTAACCAACGGGCAACGATTGAACCATCAATTTTTTTTTTTTACAAGCTTACAAGCAAAAAAATAATTTTTTTTCGGTCGAAAAAAAATTTTTTTTTAATTTGCTTAAGAAAAGCCATTTTTAAAAATTAATTGTTAATTATTATGACCTTAGAGGGTGCTTAAGACTCCAAAGAAAAAGACCTCGAGGTTTTTTTTAATTAATATTAATTACAAAAAAAGTTTTCTTTGTTAGGTAATTTCAAGGTCACCAAAAAAATAACTTGATGATCCAATAAACGGGTTTTTTCGGGTAAATAACCGCTTGGCTCAAATGTTACAGCTAAAGTACGTGAAATAAAGGGTTGGATTATCGAGTAATGAATTAATTATACATAAAAAACCGGAAGTGGATGTTAAAAAAATATCTGACTAGGGCACAGGTGTTTTCGCCCACTCATTCCGCTCACAAAAGGGTTTAAAAAGTTTTGCTGGAGTGGAGTAGCGCGTCTACTCTTAAAAACCAGACGGAATTAAAAGAAATGCCGAGGAAAGAATTTTATTAAAATATGTTAAAACTGTAATTAAAATCGTCGAAACCTGAAAACTTTTGTATAAGAATCTTTAGCTTCTTTTTTTTAAAAAAAGCGCTTCAATTGTCACTAAGAGATTCCCACCCAAGTTTTACAAATTTTCTCAGCTTACCACCGTTTTTTAATAACAAAAAATCTTAATAAAGGGTTGATCGGCGACATTGGGCAATTTAAATCCGCGTGGGACCCAAGACAGATAAATCTGATTTCAAGGTTGATGAATTACAAAAAGAATATTTTCTTTAATTATTCCCCTTTTTTTTTTATTCGACTAAAAAAGAAAGGAAGAGATTTATCTCGCGTTCTGGCCATTAATCATCCCCGGCTATCTTTTGGTATTTTTAAAGATTCTTTAAATGAACCCGTTATCAAGTAATATAAAATACATTACTTAGCATTTCTACTTTCACCCTTTTACTTTGGATCTCTCACTAGGGATCGTTTGAGGCTCCTGTCTACTGTCGTAGAATGCAGAACTGGCTCGTCTAACAAAACAAAGCTGTCCTGTCTCACCTGCTTGCCATATGCCCGAAGGAAAGTTGAAAAGGAAACACCAACAACAATCATCTACACACATTACCTACTCTTACTTGCTCATATGCGGAGGTACAATGTACGATATACAACACATACGTGACATACTGCATCCACCTACGCGCTGGGTGGACGCCAGAGTTTAAGTACTTGGCATATGTTCTCTGGACAGTCCACGTAAAGGTATTTCTATTTACTGGCTCTGTGTCATTGCCCTAGTTCAATAAGCTATTGTTTTTTTGGTGTAGATAGGCTATCAAGTTTTTGATCAAGGTTGAAGCAATCCATCAGAATTCTATCCAATCGTCAGAAGGACATGCTAAATTATTTAACTGATCAATTTTGGAGACAAAATTATGGATAGTTGCTTATTGATCATCAAAACCTGATCAGAATTCTTGAATTTTTGGTTTTTGGTCAAGTTTTGTTGACTAGGTTGAAAGAATCCATCAAAATTCTATCAAATCATCAAAAGGACATGCTAAACCATGTCACTGATCAATTTTAGTAACGAAATCCTAGCTGGTTGCTTATTTATCATCAAAACCTGATCAAAATCCATGAATTTTTGGTTTTTGATCAAGTTTTAGTGTCTAGGTTGAAGTAATCCATCGAAATTCTATCAAATCATCAAAAGGACATATTAAATCATATTACTGATCAATTTTAGGGATAAAATTCTGGATAGTTGCTTATTTATCATCAAAACCTGATCAAAATCCATGAATTTTTGGTTTTTGATCAAGTTTTAGTGTCTAGGTTGAAGGAATCCACCAAAATTCTACCAAATCATCAAAATGACATGCTAAACCATGTAACTGATCAATTATAGAGTCAAAACCCTACTTGGTTGCCATATGATCATCAAAACCTTGATCAGAATTCATGAATTATGGTTTTTGATCAAATTTTGTCGACTAGGTTGAAGGCATCCACCAAAATCATGTCAAACTATCAATAAAGTAGGTTCTACCACCTAACTGATCAACTTTAGTGATAAAATTCTGGATAATTGCTATTGAACCCTAAAAACTTGATTAGAAACCAAAAAATTCATGATGCATGTCAATAGTTCTGATGTTCCATCACCAATCTATCTACCCCTCAAAATCCAGCTTGCCGATCAACCTCATCCCCCCCTTCAAGCCTCCCTTTTGTGACCCTATTACCACGTCAGCGCAACTTTACCTGGTTTTGCATCCGCTGCTGATAAATCGGTGAGTAAGGAGACTCGTACGCGCCATTCCTAGGCGAGACATGATGCTGGTAATCATGATGCTGCCCATGATTGTGATTCTGGGGAAGGTTCTCAGAGTTTTGCGTGTTAGACACCACCGAAACGGGAGACAAAAGAACCCCGCTGCTCGGTGGCGTCCAACGTGGTTCGACGCTTTCATGACTGTCACCAGCAGCGTTACCACCTTCACCACCACTACCACCACCGTACATCTTAAGATAACTGAGTTACGCAACACTCACATTATTTCGTCACTTCACCAAATTGGGGACCAATTGCTAGCCAGTTTATCAATCAAGGATGCAAAATCAGTTGATAGCCTACTCTTGGGGAAAATAGCCTTTTTTACGTTAACATAACTGCGGAAAAAAAGCAACTGCCTATTATACCAGGCGCCATACGCTTTCCAACCGACAAGAATATGACTGAGGGGGGATATCAAGTTTTCTTGTGTCTAGTATTGTAGTATTGTAGACGTTGCAATGAGGAGGGCGAGCGCAGAGGAAAAAAATATCGCTAGGATTGTAGGGGAGAAGTGATGAAGGGTGAGACGACATTCGTGTTTTATTTCATATTTATATATACCAAGCTGCTACGACCAGCTAGATAACGATTCATCCGAACAAAAAATTGTTATCGATTGAAACAACATTATTCTTAAGTGGGATTTTTCTACCAATCCCAGTGATGCTTTCAATCTGGCCAATCCTATAGCTTCTTTTTTTCTGCAATCCATTGCAAGTCATTTTTTTTTATAATTAAAAAAATTTTTTTTCCTGCTATCTTTTGCAATATTATTCTTTTTTATTGAAAATCTTCAAAATTTGTTCATACAAAAACTTCTAAGAGAAATTTTGAAGGAAAAATTCGAATATTCAAAAAAAAGTTTTTTTCCGTTTTCCCTATTTAGCTCAAAAATTGCTATAAATTCCGGTGGTACTTTTAATTTAACCAATCCTTTTGCTTCATTTTAGACACAATACATTAAAATTCACTCTTTTTCATTAAAAATTAGTCCATAGAATTTTTTTTTTTTTCAATTAAAATTATAGACGGGAGGTGTGACAAAAAAAAAATTTTTTTTCCTGCTATCTTTTGCAATTTCAGTATTTTGCATAAAAAATCTTCAAAATTTGGCCATAACAGTTCTTTTAAGCCAAATTTTGAAGGAACAACTCGTGAATTAAAAAAAAAAGTTTTTTTCCGTTTTCTCTATTTAGTTTTAAAATTACTTTAAATTTCATTGATATTTTTAATTTAACCAATCTATTTGCTTTATTTTAGGTACAATACATTAAAAATCATCTTTTTTTATAAATAATTAGTCCGTAGAATTTTTTTTTAAGAAAAATTTTAAAGGGGAGGTGTAACAAAAAAATTTTTTTTCCCGCCTTTTTTCGCAATTTTAATTTTGTTGCCAAAAAAAAGGAAAAATTAGTACCTAGAATATTTTTCTGACAATTTTAAAGGGGAGTTGTGATTTTTTTTCGTATAATTGTAAAGTGTATTTGCAAAAAACTAGGCGTAGTTATTTTTTATCTATTCTGAGCGATGGTTGCTGTTATCAGAACACGTCACGATAAGCCGCGATCTAACAATCTTTCGGATGACTTTATTTGCCTCCGCTATAAACTGCAAAGCTGTCCAAACATAGTAAGGAAATGAATCCTTGGAAAAAAAAGTTAAAAAGAGAAGGGAGTTTTTCTTTGTCTGGGAAAAAATAAATTCTGTGCCTGAAAATAATCATGTGTGCAGTTAAATAAAGAAAGAGAGAAAAATTGCGGGGATATAATAAAATAAGAAGAAAGATCTTACAGGCCTTGGCTGCAGTTGTCAGGCTGCGTTGCCAAGTCTCATTTGTTTATCGCTAAAACGTTCAGCGGGTGTATATGAGCTTCTTCTCCCTCCTTACAGTTCTTATTCTTATTCTTATTCAACATCTTTTTATTTTTACCCGTAGTTTATATCTGCAGACTAGACAAAGCTGGAAATATTTTTCCGTAATTTCCGGGGTATAAATCTTTAGCTTTACTAGCTAGACAACAATTTTAGGATTAGATTTTTTTTTAATAGGTAACCTTTCGACCCAACATCTTGAACTTTGATCTAAAATTCTGGCTAAAGGGTTGGAGATAAAAAAATAGACTTGGAATTTTTTTGTAGCAAATAAAATTTCCCATAAAAAATGTCTCATGAATTTCTAAATATTTTGAATATTTAGTCCAAAAAATTTTGAGTTTTAATTTTCATAAAAAGCACGATTTTTTATCAGGATTGATATCTTAAACTTTGACCTTAAATTCTGACTAAAGGGACAGAGTTATGAACAAAATTGATGACCTAATCGATAGGAAATTAAATTTCCTATTAAAAAGGTCTGTTGTGATTTTTTAGTCTTGGATATTTCAGCCAGAAATGGATTATCAACATAATAGGTGACTTAAAAAGCAACAAAATAAATATTATTATTTTCTTCGAAGGTATTTTTATATTTTCTGCTATTTCCGGGATATAAATCAATCTTACAAGCTAGACTCGGAATTTTAGGATTAGCAAAAAAAAAATTAAAAACGTCTACGTTATATGACATACTTAATGTCCGACTGTAAATGCCGACGAATTTAAAAATTTATTTTTAACAATTACGCACGTTTGTATTATACACTAAGATTTTCTTTGCCTTTTTTCGTTATTTTTACGCGGTGATATTTTCCTACTAGCTGATCTATGATTAGAAAATCCTCCGAATGACGTTTGAAAATTGCGCTTTAAGATTACAAAGGAAAAAAAAAATTATTTGAAATCGATTTAACAGTAGCTCGGAAACCTCTTGACCAATTAAATTTTTTTCTTTATTCAAGTGAAATCTATAATAGATTCCGATGGGCAGAATGCTAAAAATCGGCATTCGTGACTGGAGGCCGTTACCATTATTACTTACATACAATATTCGAGACTAAGGTGGATATATTCATATATATATGAGGATAATAATAAGTAATAAGTAAATCCAATATCCATATTTATCCATGCACACGCACGTACCATTTTAAATAAAATCTTTTGTGCTTACAAAACCTTAAATTAGGGCTTCAATTCACCTCAATTGCTTTTTGTAAATTCAATTGTAAATTTTTATTTAAAAAAAAAGGCGGGAATTTTAAAAGTTTAATTAAAAAAATATAAATTTAAGATAATTTATGTAATTTTTCCACACAATCCTGAATCCGAACCTAAACCAGTTTATTCTTTGTATAGTCACATATGTTGCAAGTAATATGTTATGTTCATTTATCTTAATGTAATGTTAAATTTTTTGTTGAAAGTCATCTGCCTTTTTTTATTCATTTCTTGTGTGTGCAACACACGCAATCCCAGTTCCGCGTTCCTTTGGGAAGACAACGGGATTAAAGACTTTTGGATCTAATATATACATATAAACATGTATATATATATATATATTATATATGTCTGTATGTAAGAGATAGAGATGCGATTAACATTTGCGTGTCGCGTGAGAGCGTGTCCGTTCACGTGGTGTGTGTATCGTATATATCTGTGTGTAATATATATATTTTTACAAAATATACATACAAGTTTCTTAGATTCGTTGGCGTGACGTTATAGGTTGATTAGACAAAAAGTATTTCAATTAACATAAGATTAATATGCATGAGATTTTTAACGACTAAAAAAATATAGATAAAGAAATTTTCATCATTATCGAGGTTAGAGTTTAACTATATTTAGAATAATGTGGGTGGTACTGATTACTGATAAAGATTATATTATATTAGTTGGGATTAGATTGGACAGTCTGAGGTAACTAGAACTAGGGTTATAAATTTAGGGAGGATTATTGACATGTGGGATCCAGTTCAAAACTATATTTGAACCTAGAATTTTTTAGAAATTTTTCCTAACATATGTAGAAAATATTGTTTTTATACCAAAGATATGAATTTCCCCTACAAACAATTTTTTCATTCAAGAAATCATATATATTTTTATTTTCACCTAATATATGCAAAAATACTTCAAAATTTGGAAAAAAATGGCAGTTTTCAATATTTTTCTTTTAATATTAATATACATGTCTCTAAAATATATATTACATATATGATTTTCATGTAAAAGATACCTAAGTGATATAAAAAGATGTATTTTCCATCAATTATACAGTTTTTTTTATCCAAAAAGCCTATAAAAACATATTTTATACTAATTTTTGCGTAGGAAACTTATAAGTATCATATATAAAAATTTTTACACTCAAAAATTATATTTAGATATGTAAATGGTGGATATATATGAGATATATGCAAAAATCCTCGAAATTCAGAAAAAATAGAGTTTTTGACAAAAAACTTTTTTTTTGTTTTTTAGGTTTATGAACAGATATGACTATTATATGTGACATATACATGATTTTTATGTAAAAAATACACAAGTGATACCAAAAATTGTATTTTCCGCCAAATATGTGGTTTTTTTAACCGAAAAGCCTATAAAAAGTCTATTTTATACTAACTCTAGCGCGGCAAACTTATAAGCTTCATATATATAAACAATTTTTATAGCTAGAAATTATATTTAGATATGTATATGGTGGATATATATTAGATTCGAGTGAAAAACTTCGAAATTTAGAAAAAATACAGTTTCCGTCAAAAAACTTTTTTTTGGTTTTTGGGTATATGAACAAATATGGCCATAATATGTGACATACACATTATTTTCATCTAAAAAAACACATTGTTGATAAAAAAAATCCATCAATATACTGATTTTATAGGTTTTTTTGCGGAAATCGTATAAAAATAGGCTTTCCGACCTAAAACATACAATTTTTTAATTTGTATATTTTTTACAAGTATAAATCATGTATATATATATTGAATATATGTATCATATATGTAAAAAATCTTCAAATTAAAAAAAAATGGCAGTTTTTATGTGAAAAAAAATTTTTTTTTTCCTATATGTGATCGAATATGTATTAGTTAGATATGATGTGGATATAATTTGTATATATGGTGCATTTATATGACAAAAAATTATTTTATCCAAAATATATGTTTTTAGTATTAAAAAAAATTTTTTTTCATATATTGTATATTTTTATTATTATTATTTTGCAGCGAAAAGATACTCGATAATTTTTTGCGGTGTTATCAGATCGCAGACCGCAATAAAATTTTTTTTCAATGCAGGCTGAGTGTAAATGTATTGAATAACATGAAAACATTATTCCAAGCGACTGAGATATATATTTATATATACAAGTTTGCGAAGAACGAGATTGATAATAAAAAATGAATGAATTGGTGGTTGATTGAACTATTAGCGAAATGAAAATTGTTGACTAATCTTAGCAGAAACCGAAACAAATAATCAATGATTGAATAGTTAATCGTTAATCGTCTATCATCGGAGTCATTGCCTTCACTCGGGTTCGGGTGATGGCTGAAGGTTTATTAATCAATAACTATAACTTAAATATTAATTTGAATCATTTTCGCTTGATGACGGGACTTAAATAGACAGTTATACATAGTTCGATCTCGTTATATATAGATCGATTCACTGCGACTGTTACTGCGACAATTATATAAATATAAGTGGTATAATTAGATGGTATATAGAGCGTTGCCCGTCCCGGACTCTTTTTATTAATGACTTTTTATTTATTCAATCCAATTTCAAGATCAACATTGATGGATTTATTTATTGTTATTAATCATTATTGTTCATTTTAATTGTTGAGATTTTAGATTTAATCACTTAGGAAATTTTTTTAGTTTGTTTTCAATTACTTAAAATTATTTTTAATTTCAATTATAATAAAAAAAAAATTTTAAACACAATTTTGTCCCTAGTTTTGAAAAAAATTTTTTTTTTAATGGATTTTAAGCTCATCTTGACATTACAATCATCGAGACCTTTTATTTGAGTACCTACATCAATTTTTTATATATTTGATATATTTATATATATATTATATATGTATATATGAAAAATATATAAAAAATGCATGTGGCTACTCAAATGAAAGCACTTGATGAGTGTTACATCAGGATGAGCTTATATCTTTAAAAATGTCAATAATTAAGAAACGACCTTGTATCTTGTGAAATATTGACATTTTTAAAGATATAAGCTCGTCCTGATGTTACACTCGTCGAGACCTTTTATTTGAATACCCACATTGATTTTTCATATATTTTATATATTTATATATTATATATATGTATATATGAAAAATATATCAAAAATGCATGTGGGTACTCAAATGAAAGCTTTTGATGAGTGTAACATCAGGATGAGCTTATATTTTAAAAAACGTCAATATTTAAGAAATTACAGTGCAATTTAACAAAAGTCATTTTCAATTTAAATTCCAATAACCAAAAAAAATTTTTTTATTAATTATCAAAAATTTTTTAAACAAAAATTGTCCCTTATTTCCAAAAAAAAAAATTTTTTTAAAAATTTTTTATCAATTACTAATTAATATCTTTAATGTCCAATTTTAAAATTTTTTTTTATTAAAAAAAAAGTATTTCTTAAAAACTTTCTAATGGAATTTTTTCCCATGAATCTCAGTATAGGGTCAGCAAGCAGTATCGCTGATGTGCGAGGTCGTCACCGGGAGAGTAAATCGCAAATAACTTTCGGGCGAGGGTTAGCGGGTGGGAGAGTGAAAAAAATAAGAGAAAGAAAATATAAATAAAGAAAAAAAAAAAAAGAGGTTTGTTGCCTCGCTTAGTAACCTTGTGGTCGCGTCACAGCGTTTTTTTTTATTTATTTTCTCATTTTTTATCGTCACATGTAATGTATAATATCAGAAAATATACAGACTGGGAGTTTAACAACCGGGACAATGTTCTCTGGCTGCGATATACAAATAAAGCGATGATAAAAAATTCTTTTTTTCCCAACAATCTTGTCTGTGGTCAGTTTTATTCATCTCGTATGTCAACTCATCCTTAATTTTTTTTCTCAAATTTTTTTCCTCTATTTTTTATTTAAAATAAATATTAAAGCCTAACCTTGTAACAATTAAAGTTTTAATTGGCAAAAAAAAAAAAAGTAAATAAAATTCCGCTTGATATAAAAAAAGATCAATGACCGAGGCCACGGCTGATTGAAAAAATAAACGTATCCTACATGCTCGGGGAAAGGGGAAGGGGGGCAGAGGGGGTGGAGGGGGCTAAAGTGATACGATGAAAAAAATAATAAATAAGAGAGGGGAAAATAAAAAAAGAAGGCCACTGCTGGCCTGATAATCTTTAATTTATTTTAATGACGCCGAGGCGTGACTCGCCGTGGTACAAACCGCGACTAAGAGCTTCGGGGGAATGCCGCGTGTTGTCGGAGGTCAGGTTCACCAGCCAAGCATTGCTCCATGCAGGAGATCCATGCGGGTTTTAAATATTTCGCGTTTTAAATCTCGGGTCAGTTTTTTTTTTCAACAGTCAATTTTTTTTTTTATAAGAATAAAAAGATTTTTTTGAGAAAAAAGGTCTTGTTATTTTTTTATATCTTCAATATTTAAGCCGGAATTTTTTAATTATTTTTATTGGGGTCCCTAAAAGTGTCTTGAATTAATTTTAATTAATAAAAATTAATTTTTTGGGTTAATTATTAAAAAAATGAGTAAATTAATAAAATTATTTTGTAGGAAATTAAATTTCCTACAAAAAAGGTCTCTTATGATTTTTTCATATCTTTGATATTTATCGAGATATTTTGAGTTTTTTTAAACTCATTAAAAAGGTCACTTTAATTATAATTTTGAATTGAGCTTATAACTTTACCTTTTAGAGTAAATTCTGACTAAAAAGCTTGATATTTAGTCATAAATTTTTAATTTTGATATTCTTCAAAAAGGTCATTAAGGACCTTTTTGATGAAGGAAAAAATTTCCTCACAAAAGGTCTTTTATAATTTTTTCATGTCCGCAGTATTAAGTCAAAAATTTTGAGTTATGATACTCTTCAAAAAGGTCATTAAGGACCTTTTTGATGAAGGAAAAAATTTCCTCACAAAAGGTCTTTTATAATTTTTTCATGCTTGCAGTATTTAGTCAAAAATTTTGAGTTTTGATACTCTTTAAAAAGGTCATTTTAGTTTGAGGATATCTTGACCTTTTCTTTCAATTTTTGACTAAAGCGCTTGCGATATTGAAAAGTTAATTGAGACCTCTTAGATAGAGAATTAATTTTTCTAAAAAAAGGTCTTTTGTAATTTTTTCATATTTTTGATATTTATCAGGAAATTTTCAATTTTAATACTCATCAAAAAGGTCATTAGTTATAATTTTGATTTAGAGTTTTAACTTCACCATATCTTCAATATTTATTGATAACTTTTGAGTTTTTATACTCATCAAAAAGGTCACTAGTTATACCTTTAATTCTTATAAAAAAATAAAAAACAATTTTAAAAAAAAAAATTAATTTTTTTTTAAATAAAAAAAAAAAAATTTAATATGGAAAAAAAGTCTTGCTATATGTTTTATAATAAAGTTAAAATGGCCTTCTCTTACATATAAATTTTTTTGTTCGCCATCTTATTTTTTTCCGAGTTCAATGACTCTAAATCCCCGTCCCCTTGCAAGTGCTCTGTACACTCTGTACACTCTGTACTCGGTGGCTTAGGTTTGAGAGATGTCAAGAGTGTAGGCAGTAAGCGGCAGGGTGGCTCTATCGAGAAAGGAGTAAGATGCGAGAGCAAGAAAGAGTTACTAAACGTCCCGGATGATAAAGCGAGACTTGCCTCTTAAAAACTGAGATAGTAGGAGGTGGGGGTGGGGGTGGGGGCCAATCCAAGGCAAACCCAGTACAGAGCTAAAAAAATAAAATAAACTATGGGAATAATAATAATGATGATGATAAAAAATGGACAGTGTGGAGTGTAGGAAGATGTCGGTATGGAGAAAAATAAGACCGAGAAGAACAGAGAAAGCGGGTGGAAGGTGGAAGGAGCTGGCAACACAGCAACACAGCAACACATACATGTATGCAATCAACATACTCCATCCAGCATCCACTTTTATTATTTTCTTTTTTTTTTTTTATTTAATGTATTATGTGACCAATTTCTTCTTTTAAAAGTTTTCATTCAAATTTTGGCTTTAATTTTAAAATTAAAAAAAAATTACAAGACTTATTTTGTAGGAAATTTTATTCTCTATCGAATAGGTCCTTATCAATTTTTTGATATCTCAAACCGTTTAGTCATAATTTAAAGTTATAAACTTTAGTTAAAATTAAAATTTAAATGACCTTTTTGATGAGTATAAAAATTCAAAATTTATCAAAGGTCTTTATCAATTTTTTGATATATAAAGCCCTTTAGTTAGAATTTAAAGTCAAAAGTCACGTTATAAGCTTTAGTTAAAATTAAAATTTAAATGACCTTTTTGATGAGTATCAAAATTCAGAATTTATCAAAGGTCCTTATCAATTTTTTGATATCTTAAGCCCTTTAGTTAGAATTTGAAAAAAGGTGAAGTTATAGCTCTAAATCAAAATTATAACTAATGACCTTTTTAATGAGTATAAAAATTCAAAATTTATCTAAGGTCCTTATCAATTTTTTGATATTGTAAGCCTTTTTTAGTCAAACGTGGAGTTATAATCTTTAGTCAAAATTATAAGTAATGACCTTTTTGATGAGCATCTTGGTAAATGTCAAAAATATCAGACCTTTTTGTAGAAAATTAAATTTTCTATCGAAAATATCGTCAATATTTCAAGCTCTTTAGTCAAAATTTGAAAGAAAAGGTCAAAATATCATTTTTAATTGAAGGTATGACTAGTAACCTTTTTAAAGAGTATCAAAACTCAAAATTTATCAAAAATCTTGATAAATTTTTAGTTAGAGTTTGAAAAAAGAAAGGTCAAGTTATAACTCAAGTTAAATCAAAATTATAATTAATGACCTTTTTGATGAGTATAAAAAATTAATATTTATCAAAGGTCCTTATCAATATTTGTTAAAAAAAAAATTAATGATTTTTTCAATAAAAAATCACTATTAATGATTTAAAATTTTTTAATTTAAATTGTTTTTATTAAAAAAAATTAATGATTTTTTTTTTAATAATAAAAAAATTAATCACTCCTTAATAAACAAAATTAATGACTTTTTTGTTAATAAAAAAATCAATAATTTTTTTCACCAAAAATAAAATAAATAATTTATCTTATTGAAAAAAAAAAAACAATTTTTTTTAGAAAAAAAAAATATTTTTTAACAAAATAATTAAATAAAAGTTGAATGAGCCGGCAAAGCACGAGGCCGTGCGTGCTGTTAGTGACTCGCCGCGATTGTTGGAGTAGGTCGTGATCTGCGCCGTCGCGCTTCTTATTTATCTGTCAATTAACTTCGAATCAATACCCAAAAAAAATTTTCAAAATTTTCAAAATTTTCTTTAGATTCTTAAAACTTAATTAAAAAAAAAAAAAATTAATTATTTCTCGGCCTATCCGCGCTTCGGAGCATGTCGTCCTTGCTCCAGAATGTTAAACCGGTCGAAATCGGAGCCCTCGTAAAACAATATAAATTATTTAAAAAAAATCTTACCAAGAAAAAAATATCCTAGAGGCTCACTAAAGTATGGCACAAGTTAAAAATCATGTTCACAAATTTTGTAATAATTAATAAAAATAAAAAACCGCGCCATAGAACTTGAACTGTCACTAAATTAAAAGCACAAAAATTTTTCACTCGCAAAAAAATTATTTATTATTTTTTTAAATAAAAATTAACAATTTAAAATAATTATTAATTATTATTAGGCACCAAAATAAAAAATTGTAAAGCTCGGGGGAATAATTACAGCGGCGGATTAAAAGTAAATAAGTAATATTTAAAAAGTGTAAAAATATATATATAAATAAGCGTAAAGTTGCGTGCGCACCTTCCCAGCTAAAGAGTCTTTGCTTTATAAAATAGTTGGGGCGCAATACGCCTCAATGTGAGAGACGCCAGGAGAAACAACGCTCAACAACTGCCCGATTGGTTGGGAGGACAAGGGGAGGGAGAACTGGCGCGAAGGTTGAAGGAGGCGCTGTCTGTTGAGAGCTTACGGCAACTATTTGTGCTAATTTATCAAAAATTGTGATTAAAAATTAATTATTGGGACAATTTTTGGGAAAAATTGGAGGATTAGGGGCCTGGAGAGGGAATTGGGGGAGAAAATTGGGAGAAAGGTTGAGTTGCGCTGAGGAAGGGGAAAGAGAGAGTGGGAGAAGGACCGCGAGGGTCTGGGTCACGTCTGGGCCTTTTCACTAAGAGTGGGGGAGCCAAAGGTAGGGAGAGTTAGGTGGGGACGATATTAGATTATTTTTTTAGCGGGTTAGACTTCCTGCGGCCCCAGGTGGTCAGGCTATTCACCCACGCACATATGTGATTTTGAGGAAATGAGGAAAATAATTTATAGAGGACTGATAATGCAAGGAACAAGACGAGGAACAAAAGGAAGAATTCTTTGAAAGGAACAAGGGTTTAACGGAAACCGGGAGAGGTTTTGGCGACCTAGTTTCGCGGGGAGACCGTGGGACTGACCTACGGCTACGTTTTTTGAAGGTTTTTGAAATAGAAGATTTGTTTTGAGGGTTTGGTTGTTTGATTTTTAGATAATTTAAGGGTTGATTAAAATTATTTATTTTTAAGAAGTTATTGTTCGGAGATATTGAATTGATTATAATAAATGATATATTTCTTAAAAAATATCATTTTTGTCATTATTGTTGTTATTTCTATTGTTTTTGTTGTTGTTCTTATTGATATTGTTGTTTTTTACAATTTTTGAAATAAAAATAATTTTCAAAAAATTTTTAATTATCACTAATGTTGTTGCCATTTTTTTTGTTGTTGTTTTTGTTATTGTTTTTGTTGTTATTGTTATTACTGTTGTTGTTGTTTTTGTTGTTGCTTCTGTTTTTGCTATTTTTAGTGTAGCTGTTTTTGTTGTTATTATTATTGATGCTATTGTTGTTTTTGTTTTTGTTGTTAATATTATTGTTGTTGTTGTTTTTGTTTTTGTTGTTGATATTATTGTTGTTGTTGCTTCGGTTTTTATTGTTTTTATTGTTGCTACTTTTGTTATTGTTTTTGTTGTTATTGCTGTTGTTGTTGTTTTTGTTGTTAATATTATTGTTGTAGTGGTATTTTCTTTTTTTTTGTTTTTGTTGTTATTGTTGTTGTCATAATTATTGTTGTTGTTGTTTTTGATTTTGTTCTTGTTGTTGTTATTTTGTTTTGGTTATTGTTCTTGCTTTTGTTTTTGTTGTATTTATTTTTGTTGTTAATATTATTGTTATTGTTGTGGTTTTTTCTGATTTGTTTTCGTTATTATCGTTGTTGTTATAATCATTGTTGATGTTGTTTTTGATTTTGTTCTTGTTGTTGGTTTTGTTTTCATTTTGTTTTTATGATTGTTCTTCCTTTTGTTTTTGTTCTTTTTATCATTGTTGTTAATATTATTATTGTTATTGTTGTGGTTTTTTCTTTGTTTTCGTTATTATTGTTGTTATTGTTTTCGTTATTATTGTTGTTATTGTTGTAGTTATTGTTGTTGTTATTGTAGTTACTGTTGTTGTTGTTTTTCTTATTGTTCTTGTTGTTTTTTTGTTATTATTATCTTTTCTGGTTTTATTATTGTTGTTGTTGTTGTTGTTGTTGTTGTTGTTGTTGTTGTTGTTACTGTTGTTATTGTTCTTGTTGTTCTTTTGTTATTATTATCTTTTCTGGTTTTATTATTATTGTTGTTTTTGTTGTTATTGTTGTTGTTGTTGTTGTTGTTGTTGTTGTTGTTGTTGTTGTTGTTTTTGTTTTTGTTGTTGTTGTTATTATTATTTTTGTTGATGTTGTTGTTGTTGTTGTTTTTGTTGTTACTGTTGTTGTTGCTATTATTGTTGTTGTTTTTTTGTACCACAATAATTTCCAAAAAAATAAAGGAATTTGCAATAAAATAAAAAACATTAAAAATGTTAATCTTGATCAACCCTTGTAGTAATTTTCTCAACATTGTATCTTATTAAATTAAAAGAAAAAAAAAAAGTAAACAAATAAATAAATAGGGTCTTCAATAAAACATATATTTAAAATTGATTGTAAATATTATCACGTTAGTATTCATGTTTAATAATCTAAAAATAGTATTAGCAGCTAGCATCGTATTTTTGCAGCGAGTAAATAACTCGAATCGCGTGAGTTACGTGTGTCCAACACTCGACTTACTAGTATTAAAACTTACAGAAATCCTTCTCTCATATATATACATACATATATATATATATATATATATATATATATATATATATATATAAAAAGAATAAAATGTCTTGTAGTAGGAACAGCATCAGTATAAGTGATCAGCTTGAACTAACTCCCCCTCTTATAGAACCAAAGGAGCCTTAGTAAAAGATCGTTGCCCTTCTAAATATAAGTTTGCAAAATCAAACAGCTAGAGTTTTATGCTGCATATACCAGCAACGCTCCGACAGTAGTACAAGCCGATTCACGAGCAACTACAAGCCCTTAATACCTTATACCTTCCACCCCTTTGGTCATCTTTAGTCTTAATCCTTCATTGTTAATTTTCATTGCCGTTATTTATATTATTAAAGCGGCCTTTTTAACAGTTGAAAAATTAAAGTGCCGAAAGATCGAGTCGAAAGACGAAAGACGGGAAAGAAGTAGACTCTGAAACCGCAAATGCGCTCTAATAAGATAAAGAGAGAAGGAAAGAGGCGAGACAGATGCTAAGAGATAATTCAAAGTGTAACGCTGCCAAGCTATTATTACATCTCTACTTTTATTCTTACTTTAGAGTTTATTCTCAAGTTTTTTATGTTAACGCCAACAGCTTATTGCTTGGACTTGTACTTTACTTTACTTGGATTGGGTAACATATTATAAGGCCCAGACTTTTAAGAGTTCAATCTCTTTTTTTTTTTTTTTTAATTTTATTTTGTTCCTTGTAGAGAATTTTTTTGAAGAAATAATTTTTTAAAAAATTTTAATAATTATTATTTTTAATTATAGTGTCTTTAAAATCAGTAAATTTCTTTGAAAATAAGTACTCATATGCCTAAATTTAATTAAAAAAATTAACCCGCGAAAATCCGCGAATTAAAAAATTAAAAAAAAAAAATTTTTTTTTTAATATTGAATTTTTTTACTTTGCATAAAATTAAGTAAGAAATAATTTTAGAAAATTTATTCTTATAATAATAATAAATTTTGAAATTAATTTTTGACGAAATTTTAGGTTTGAAAAAAATTAATATTAAATTAAATGATTGTTAAAAAATTTTTAATAATAACAATAATATTTTTTTTTTAAACTAGTTATTATTGTTATTATGAAAAAATTTTTTGAATAGCAAAAAAAAAATAATAATAACAATAATAACTAAATTTTAATTAAAAAAAAATTAAAATTAAATTATATAATTGTTAAAAAATTTTGAATAATAATAATAATAAATTGAAAAAAAAATTAATTTTTGACTAAATTTGAATTTAAAAAAAATTAACATTAAATTAAATGATTGTTAAAAAATTTTGCATAATAATAATAATAATAAATTTTAATTTAAAAAAAATTAAACGATTGTTAAAAAAAATAAAAAAAGATGATATAAGTTTATTTATATCGTAATTGGGGCATTGAAAATATCTGCTAAATAAAAATGAATATAACCTAGGACAATAATAATATTATTGAGATATCTTATCATGGAGGCAAAAGTCGGAGCGACGATCTTACTCACTGGAGTCAATGAACGATAAAAAAAAGGACAGGCTGCACAAAGAATAAACTTGGTGGACTCTTCTCCTCTCTCCACGTTTCTTCTTCATCTTCTTTATACATAATGCCTCTTCTCTTCTTTATACATTGAAACTCCCATACATAATACTAATACTCTCTTCTTTATATTTATATTTAATAGTAAGAGTCCAACAATGTTATGTGTTATGTGTGTTGTGTATATGTAGTGTGTCTCATTCGATCCGCACTCTCAAAGAGTATGTATAGTATCTTCGGCGTCGGTGCGTTGGAAAATAAGAGCGTGTGGGCGAGTACAAGCCCGCGGTCTTCCTGGGGTAGGTCACGGCAAAACCAGCCTCAGCTTCAAGCTCTGGCTCTCTAACTCCGTCTTTCTCAACTTCTCTTTACTTCTGGTTTATCCTGCGCTGGTACACGTGATTTTATTATAAGCGACCACGGTAGATCATCCTCTGGGCCTAGCAGATAAACGGAGAAAGACCAAAGAGAAAAGAGAGATGGAGAAAGAGCGGGAGGGAACTGAGACCGGTACTACTACTTTAGATACTTTGCGGCCGCGATTTGCTTTACCTCAACGTTAGCTTCTTTCAATCATTAAACCAACACTTGTAAACTCTATCATTACTTTAATATGTTATATTTAATTAACGATTATTTTTATTGCCATATAATAACCATTTTTTTCCAGACTTAAATTGGTCAATTTTTTTTTTTTGGATATTTAAATTATTTTTTTACAAAAATTTTGACACATATGTTTGGTTAAAAATCATATATGTTCATATTTAATCATATATGACTTATATGTGGTCATGTGTAAATTGAATATATTTTTATTTAAGCAAAAAATGTTCAGATTTTTACCTAAGTCATGAAATTTAAGTCATATATGATCACATGTGCCATACATGATCATATATGCCATATATATATGGTCACACATGCCATATATAAGGTCACATATGCCATACATTGTAATATATGTCATATATATATATATATGGCTATACAGGATCAGAATGCCATATATGCCATATAAAGGCTTATATATAGTAATATATGCCGTAAATGTGGTCATATATCGTAATATATGCCTAATATGGTCATATAAGATCATAAAATGCCATATATATGGCCGTAAATGATCAAATATGGCCATGTATGCCAAATACATGGTCATTTATTGTAATATATCCCATATGTGTGGCCATATATATGTTCAAAAATGCCACATATGAGGTCATATATCGTAATACATGTCATATAGTCGTATATAAGGCCATATACGGGACCATATATGGTCACAAATGCCATATATGTGGTCATATATCGTAATTTATGTCATATGTTGTCATATAAGACCACAAATGTCATGTATGTGATAATATATTGTAAAATACGCCATATATGTGACCATATATGGTCACAAATGCCATATATTTGGCCATTTATGCCATATGTGATTCTAAATTGTAAAATATGCCATATATGGCCACAAATGCTATATAGATGGCCACATATGATTCTAAATGCCATATACATGGCCATATATGATCAAAAATGCCATATATATGATCACATATGACAAAAAAAAAATTTTTTGTCAAAAAATTTAAAAAATTGAAACCTTGAAACTTTGAAGAGCAATAAATAACATTTATCTAAATTTTATAAAGTTAGTGATGAGTCTAAAGTGTATAAAGTGTATAAAATGAACACAGAATATTAAAACATGATACCCTTGCAGCTGCCGCAATTGAAACCCCGAAACCGGAATGTTTTAGAAAAAAAAAATTTTTTTTTTGGCAAAATATATGGAAAGGGGCAAATGTAAATTGAATAGGTGAATCCATTGTCTCAGCGAACCCCACGGATGATGAGAAGACCTCGTACCTCATCCAAGAACAGTTCTCACGTTGCAACCCCTTCAACCAGCCCAAGGTACATATTTCTGATGTACTTTTTTTTTTGCATTTCGACACTATTTAAATAACGGTTCTTCTCTTTGTTTCAATTCATCCCCATCCCTTAGTACCTATTCTATTTATTTTCGATGTTTATATAAAAAAATAAAAAGAGTGAAATAAAAGCGACAAAACGATTGACAGTAAATTAAAATTTCTTTTCTTAAAAGACACAAAACTTCTCCGCCCTTATAAAAAAAATCAATTATAAAAGATTTGCATATTGCGAAATATTTAGCGCCGCCACGGTGGAAAAAATAAACGAATGAAAGAAGTTACTGCCAGGGGTGGAACCAATAGTTAACACCCTCTCTTATGTTCACAGCCCGGTTAGTTTTTAAGATCTACCCGCGCGCCTTTATGCAATTTTAAACCAAGGGCGACATAAGTGTTGCAAAAAAAAATACCCTACTAAAATCAATACAAAATGGCGGCTATTGTAATAAATAATAAGAGCTCTAGTGTGTTATTATTACTTTTTCCGACCCTGACTAAATATTCACGACGCATCAAAGTTTTTAATAAATATCTCGAGTGTTTTCAAAACCCAGTAAGTGGATTTTAGTTTTGATTATTTTTTTTCCGGCAAGTTATTAATTTTTTTTTTTTTTAGTAAGCTCCCTTGGCAGCGGTGATACCGCAGTTGTAGCGTGAATTAAAATCCAATTATATCGTCACCTTCAATCCCTTATTTCCACGTCGTGACTCACAGGACGCTTTTTTGTGTTTAATGTTTTAATTTAGTGAAGTTAGAAAAATTACTGATTTTTAGCATTCTGCCCATCGGAATTCTATTATAGATTTAACTTGAGTAAAGAAAAAAATTAAATTGGTCAAGAGGATTCCGAGCTACTGTTAAATCGATTTCAAATAATTTTTTTTTCCTTTGTAATCTTAAAGCGCAATTTTTAGACGTCATTCGGAGGATTTTCTAATCATAGATCAGCTAGTAGGAAAATATCACCGCGTAAAAATAACGAAAAAAGGCAAAGAAAATCTTAGTGTATAATACAAACGTGCGTAATTGTTAAAAATAAATTTTTAAATTCGTCGGCATTTACAGTCGGACATTAAGTATGTCATATAACGTAGACGTTTTTGATTTTCTTTTTTGCTAATCCTCAAATTCCGAGTCTAGCTTGTAAGATTGATTTATATCCCGGAAATAGCAGAAAATATAACAAATACCTTCGAAGAAAATAATAATATTTATTTTGTTGCTTTTTAAGTCACCTATTATGTTGATAATCCATTTCTGGCTGAAATATCCAAGACTAAAAAATCACAACAGACCTTTTTTATAGGAAATTTAATTTCCTATCGATTAGGTCATCAATTTTGTTCATATCTCTGTCCCTTTAGTCAGAATTTGAGGTCAAAGTTTAAGATCTCAATCCTGATAAAAAATCGTGCTTTTTATGAAAATTAAAACTCAAAATTTTTTGGACTAAATATTCAAAATATTTAAAAATTCATGAGACATTTTTTATGGGAAATTTTATTTGCTTTAAAAAAATTCTAAGTCTATTTTTTTATCTCCAACCCTTTAGTCAGAATTCAGAATTTTACATCAAATCTAAAATATTAGATAGAAAATTAAATTTCCCAAAAAAAGGTCTCTTATAATTTTTTTATTATTAATTTTTAACCCAAAATTTGAAGATTTAATTTTTAGAGTCTAATTAGAGATTTTTTTAACTTAAAATTGAAGAATAAAAAAAAAAATCTTGTCCCAAGTCCTCAAATTTTTTCTTCAATAGCCATTTACAATTTCTACAAAAGAATTTAATGAGATCTTAATTCATAAGACCTAAAATCTGGAATGTCTAAATGAGGCTCAAGTTGACCACTTCAAGTACCCGTACAATTAAAGTCTCCTCTCTTGCCAAAGTGCCGAAAAAAGTTTTTCCACTAACGAGCATTCAATTGTGTCGCTAAAAATCCCGAAAAAAAGACAAAAGAAGAAGAAGAAAAATATCGGACGTTAAAATAATAAAATAAAATGCAAGTTATGAGGTTGTACTTTAGGTTTTACTTTGTTGGGAAAGAAAACTCGTCGGAAAAGTTTTTAAATTCTCCTTCTCTTCCTCCTCCACCTTCTCCTCAACAGAAGCAACAATTTGTTTCGTTAAGAAGTCGGCTCTTTTGTTTTGCGGTTGCACTTTTTACCGGCTCTTATTGTATTTACTTTTTATTCGAGGTAAATAGAAATAAAAGAACAAGGAGAAGAAAGAGCAAAAGGAGGAGAGTGAGATACCCGGATCCCGGGCGCTTGTGTTTCCTTAAATATTTTTTTTTTTTTTGAAAGGGGATGGGGCTTTTTTAGTCTCTATCTTGCGTAGGAACATTTTAAAATCGCAAAAACGCGCACGGAAAAGCTAAAAACTTTTAATGTTTCCGCGAAGATTTAATTAAAACATCCACTTGTTCTTTTTTTTTTAATATGATAATTAAAATGCGAAATTGTTGGGATGAAAAATCACAGAAGGATTTTTGTTGTTTTAAATTCAAAATTTCTCAGTAAAAATTAAGAATTTTAAAAATCAAAAAAAACTTTTTTTTTTTTATAGTAAATTAAATTCCTTATTTTTGAATAAAATATTTTTCTTTCTAATTATCAATTGTCAATAATCAAGAAATTACCTTGTATCTCATGAACTATTGACATTTTTAAAGATATAAACTCATCCTGATGTTACACTCATCGAGGCCTTTCATTTAAGTACCCACATCAATTTTTCATATATTTTATATATTTATATATATATTATATATATGTTTATATGAAAAATATATGAAAAATGTATGTGGGTATTCAAATGAAAGCTCTTAATGAGTGTAACCTCAGGATGAGCTTATATCTTCAAAATATATATTGTATATATATGTATATATAAAAAATATATCAAAAATGCATGTGGGTACTCAAATGAAAGCTCTTGATGAGTGTAACATCGGGATGAGCTTATATCTTAAAAAATTTCAATATTCAAGAAGGTACAGTCCAATTTAACAAAATTCATTATTTAATAAGACGAAATCTAAAATTTAATAAAAAAAAATTCTTAACTTTAAGAATTGACTTAAATAACTTGTTTTGCCCTAAGTAACATTTGAGCCAATATATTAATAAAAATCCTTATTCTAATCCATGCAAAAAGTATTACATGCAAAAAGTATATTAGAAAAAAAAATGCAGGAAAAATATTAAATATAAAATGGTGGGTTGGGTATTCAACTCACTCGCTGCAGAGTTGACCAGCATTCCTCGAGGGTGCGTTCGTTGATGTTAGCCATTCCTCCACCCCCGGCACCGGGTCCACCACCACCTAGACCAGCAGCCGTAGCACGAGACTGCGTTTTATTTAGGGCAGCCCAAAGCATAAGGAAACAACCCATTAGATCTTAAATACATTCATACCTTGTAATTAACTATTTATTACAATTTACATTATATTAACAACCAAGTTAACTTAATCTATAACTAAATCTATTTATATAAGTGTACTTATGCATACGTATGCCTTATAGATGGATTTGTGTCTTTGATCCCGATTTAGAATTCTATGACCTGATAATCACCCGGTCTATAATCATCGGCAGTAACTAAAGCTCAACATTTACCTACAGTCTTGTTTACGATACTGCCTTTAGCTAATTGTAACGAGACTATTATTTTTAACGCCGACTAATTGCTTTTTTATCGACCATTTTACGGCTAACGAATCCTTTCTTTTAATAATATTAATATTATTGTTATTTCTAAATTTTTCAGTAGAAAAGTTACTATAGAGTCTACTCAAACTCTCAAACTGGAAATTATAATTTTTGCACCAACAGAATCTAAAAAATTACTTTTTTTAAATTTTAAACTCCGAAAATTAGCAATTTTGCGATTTTTTGACTTTAAACTTATTTTTTTTTGGAATTAAAAAAATTAATCCACTAATTTTTCAGTACAAAAGTTACTATAGAGTCTAACGAAAATTTTAAGCTAAAAAAAAAAATTTCTAGCACAATCCAATTCTGAGAAATGACAATTTAAAACTTGAAACTCCGAAAATTAGCGATTTTTAGCAATTTTGCGCATTTTCAACTTCTAATCTAATTTTTTTTGGAATTCAGAAAAATTTTGGAAAAATTTTTCAGTACAAAAGTTAATATAGAGTCGAACGAAAATTTTAAGCCCTAAAAGAAACTTCTAGCACACTCCAATTCCGAGAAATGACAATTTAGAACTTGAAACTCCGAAAATTAGTAATTTTACGCATTTTTAACTTCTAACTAGCTTTTTTTTTTAATTTAGAAAAATTTTTCCAAAATTTTTCAGTAGAAAAGTTACAATAGAGTCTACTGAAAGTTTTAAGCTTGAAATTTTATTTTTCACACCAACAGAACCCGAGAAATAACTTTTTTAAGCTTAAAAACTCCGAAATTCCGCAATTTTACGTATTTTCAACTTCTAATTTAATTTTTTCAGGAATTAGAAAAATTTTTCTAAAATTTTTAAGTACAAAAGTTTCTATAGAGTCTACCGAAAATTTTAAGCCCAAAAAGAAACTTCTAACACCATCCAATCCCGAGAAATGACAATTTAAAACTTGAAACTCCGAAATTTAGCAATTTTCTGAATTTTTCCGTATTTTTAACTTTTAACTAATTTTTCCAAGAATTAGAAAATTTATTCGAACAATTTTTCAGTAGAAAAGTTACAGTACAGTTTCCCGAAAATTTTAAGCCCAAAAAGAATCTTCTACCACCGATAGATCCCAAGAACTAGCCTTAAATCCCCGCACAAACACTAAAATCCCGCACCTTTAAGCCAAATAAAAAAAGCAACTCACCTGAAGTTCATTGACAAGTTTTTCCGTGAGAGTAGCGTCATGCGAGTCCTGACTGCCCGTCCCGGGACTCATCATAGAATTCTGCGAATTCTGCTGATTCTGAACATTCATCCCCGGAACTCCTCCATTCTGATTCATGCCCGCCATATTAATAGCCTGCTGCTGCAAGCTCTGCTGATTCAAGCTCTGACTTAAATTTTGCGCCTGCTGCTGAAGGGCCTGCTGATTAAGCCCCTGAAGATTCTGACTCAGATTCTGAGCTTGCTGTTGCAGAGACTGACTCAAATTCTGCGCCTGATTTTGCTGCAAGCTCTGTTGAAGATTCTGACTCTGACTCAGATTCTGCGGCTGGTTCAGCTGATTCATCTGCTGTTGGGGCGACAGACTCTGCAAATTGTGCTGAAGCGTCTGTCCGAGGTTCTGCTGCATATTCTGGCTGAGCGCCTGACTCAGTGCCTGTCCAAGATTCTGATTAAGCGCTTGAGCAGCCTGGACGGCCTGGACGGTCAGCGACGGACTCGAAGCCTGCGACATCGTCTGCTGAGCTTGAGCTTGAGCTTGAGCTTGAGCAAGATTGTGCAAACTCTGGGCCATAGACGAGCTAATTGTGCCCTGGTGCTCTCTTTGATGCGGCGACGGCGTCGTAGGAGCAGGCGATGACTGCTGCTGGGAGTTCTGAGTCATTGCCATCGCGTGGTGCATCGCATTGGGACTTGGTCCAAGGCTAGAATTGCTTGGCATGCCGCTGTTGGCGCCCTGGTTCTGCTGGCCCAGAGGACTGTGCATTGGACTGTGCACCTGATGCTGCTGCTGCCCCTGCTGCTGTTGTTGCTGCTGCTGTTGTTGTTGTTGCTGCTGTTGTTGTTGTTGTTGCTGCTGTTGCTGCTGGACCTGGATCTGCTGGTTCTGCAGCGGACTGTGCTGCAGCCCAGGAGAACTCTGCGGCGGCCCCCGTTGCGGCTGCTGCCAGTAGTCGGACATCTTAAAGACATGCTGCCTGAGCGCGTGCAGATTAGCCGCAGCAGCAGAAACCGCGGAGGCCTGGACCTCCATGGGCTCTTGGTCCGGCTCAAGGTCCGGCTCAGGAGAACTCGGCTCCTCGTCTTCCTCCTCGTCTTCCCTTTCTGTGATGTCCTCGTCTTCCTCTTGGAGCCTCCTAGCCTCCTCGATGGCTGCGGCGGCCACTGCGACCTGATTCTGAATGCTGACAGAATTCGGGTCGACAGTGAGCCCAGGACTGATACCAGGTCCCGGTCCTCCGCCGCCTAACCCACCCCCCGAATCTCCAGCGTGGTTTGCGAGATGATGGTGATGTTGCTGGAGCAGGTGTCTGTTCTGGTGATGGGTAATGTGATCCGGACTTTGGACCTGGTGCTGCTGCTGATGGTGGTGCTGCTGCTCCAGGCCAACAAAATCCGGATGGGCTTGCGACTGGGCGCGCAGGTCCAGGGCCGTCGCGTCCGAAATCTTGAGGCCTTCGCGCGAAGCCCGTGCTACCCCTTTACGGCGCAGCTTGCCCGCTTTTTTGGCACACTTCAACCTCTAAGGCACCGGCGAGGACGACTCTTAGTGGCCTTGATTAGTAGTGGTCCCCGGCCCCAGGACTCTCTTCCTTACCAGGAGGTCAGCTAAGCAATTAGTGATGATCAACATCAAGCAGGTTTTTATCACTGTCGCACTGTCTCAATTTTATTTAGGATTACAATTATAATTATTCTATTACGCGCGTGTTCTTGGCGTAGAACACTAAGTTTATAAATTACGATTGTTTCTAGCTACACTTTGTTCAGGTTATCTTAATTAATTATGTTCTTACTATTACGATTAGTCTAATTTTATTCAGGATTGCCCAGCCCGGACGGTGTAACGAGACGGAATCTTACGGACTTGTTTTTTTTCACTGGTGGGTTTTTAATAATTCAACACTCGTACCGTTTTGCCCTGAGTTAAAGCCCCGTTTTTTGTTCGTGTTGTGTGTGTGCGTGTGTCAGTGGTCACTATTTTAGCGACCGTGTTTTTATTTATTATATCAGTACGGAACGGTGTCGATCACCAATATATCTTGATAAGTAAGAATTATTATTACAATAACTCAACAGTCCGACGATTCCAGCTCGGGTAAGGAATATGCGACTCTATTCAAAGATTCGTAGTCTGCACCATCACTGTTATTATCTCAACTTGATTTTACCGCATATTACAACTATCGTAAATGTTTTTTTTTTTTTTTTTGTTAATTTTTATAAATATTGCACTTAGGTACACTCGTTTTTTGAACACACTGAAATATACAATAATGCGGCCTTCAAGCGGATTATCTCGGGGGGGTTGATGCACTCTTTTTCACTGGACGTTATACCACATTACACTCGCGCCCTTCACTCTTCGATAAATAATCAGTGATTCTTTCTTCACCCCCCAAGTGTTTGCGACTTAGCGACTAATCCTTCTTCTCCTTTTAGTTTTGACTTCCCTCGTCTTAATCTGCTTCTTCCGCTTTGTCCAGTCTTCCTCTCCTACGCGGGAATCTTCCGCTGCAATGCGTCTCCCGCTCGAAGCTGTAACATATATGATTAAACCATTATCATCACCATCATCATCATCATCATCATCATCATCATCATCATCATCATCATCAAAAATACAATCGTCTGGCCGTCGGTCAACGTCACTTATAAAAATTCCATGTATAATTTTAATTCAAGAACTTTATTAACACATGATCGCGAAAGTTAATATATCGTTTTTAAAAGTTCCGTTGAGCGACGTCCCATTCATATAAAAAAAAGGGGACGGAAATGAAAAGGAAAAAAAAAAAAACGTCACTACCAATAGCTAGGTTTTTAAATGAAAGTACTGACAGATGTCTTTCTTATATTCTTACATCAATAGCTAGGATGATAGTATACCACCAAGCTGGTAATAATAATTGGGTATGATAAATTCAACCAAAAATGACTGCTATCACTAATATTACTTTTACATTCACTTTCTATTTCTTTTGTTGACAATCCTACAACAACTTCATACAACGACATGTGGTTAAATCTCAGTGGTTGCCGTGACCCACTCACCGGTGTTGTTACACACATGACATTACTAAGCTTTGACAGTTGGTGAATTCATCCAATCTAGCACCAAGATGTCCTGAAGGAGCACCAAGATGTCCTGACGGAGCATCAAACTAACAACAAAAACAAGAAAAACACACCAACCACCTTTGAGGTATTGGACACTGGTCAAGTAATCCACTGGGGGTAGTTACTAAGTTACTAAGACTTAGTAATTTTAAGAACTGATGATAGTGGCTCTGAAGGATAACAATCAGTTAAGTTATCTTATAAGAATACCGCGACGTGTTTTCCTCTTCCGTGTACGAGTCCTTGACGGAGGAGGAACCGAACTGACTCGAGTCTGTGGCTCGTGAGAAATGCTAAGTCCTTCTCCGTGGCCGGTGGTGGCGCGCGTCTCAGACCGCGTGCGTCTAAACCACCCCCTTGCCTTAAAGAACGCGACTGAGGTAGGGGCGTTGTCTTAGGTGGTGCGCGGCCGCGAGTGTCCTTCTCTTATTCCGTTCTTAGATCCGACGGTTTGTTTACTTACGTACCGAGTAAGGGTGTCCCACCATACGAGGAATCTAACACCACTTAAGTCCAGCCGGTTCTCGGGTCCTCCAGAGGAGACCCGAGAATATCACCGCGGTCCTCCGTAAGGTAATACTCACAAAAACGCTGGTCCTGGCGAGTTTTCTCAGCCCCTCTACGGGTGGTAGTCACCCCCCACTTTTAGGTTCAAGGGGCTCAAGCTTCTGTGCGCGCTTCGAAGCTTGAGACGACGAGGATTGAGGAGAAGAGTCCAAGCTCTCGAGAAAGGCTCCCCTTCCGTGCGGCTTTTCAGAAGCGTGGGAGAGAAAATTCAAGGGAGAATATTTCCAACTGGGGAAAAAGCTCCTACCTTCTATCTCCTCGCCTTATCAGTTGTCTTACTTTTTCCCTCACTCTGGACGCAACACTTTCCAACTAGACATCTACACTCTACAACTTCCCGAAGGGTACTGACGGACAAAAAAACCCTAAAGGGGGTGCGGAATATCTGTAGGAGGTAGGAGGGGACTCTATTTTTTCGAAGAAAAAGGGGCTACACTTTTTTACGCACGGAGCAACACATGCGTGACTAACTGGTAAGAGGGTGGCCATAATTGTCGTAATTATTCTTACTCCCACTCTGACTCCTTAGAATCTTTGGATCTAGCTGGATCTAGCTTTAGCATCCTTGCTTTGGATCTTCTAAGTGAGCAGCTACCTGCTCCAATTAGGAACGGTCAGCCGGGTGACAAAAACAACCCGCCTTTTAAAGTCTTCCACGTGGCTGGCACGCGCCGTCCAGGTGTTTGGTTAAAAAAAAGAGCGGGGTGGCCGTCTGTGGGAGGGTTACAGTCTTCAGAGCGTAAAAAAATCAGCCAATCAGCCGGGCGACGGAAAAAAAATCCCACCTACATTCTTTTATCTAACCCCGAGAGAATGCGCAAAGGGACAGCTTACCCCTTCCACTTTGACTAGTTACTTTGTTCGGTTGATTGTCCTGGCATTGATCAAAGAATTTACCCATCCGGCTAGTGGGTACTTACTTTAAATTACAAATAAGACTTGGTGCTTTGGAAACAGGTGAGAACCAGCCGGAGGATAGTGGGTGTAGATCTGAATCGGGTAAAAAATAAACACCCCAATTGCGCCACCTGATCACTGATCGCTATCACCAGCTGCCACCCGCTATCAAGTACTTGCAATTGCCAACAGTTGTTGCAATTATTTTTATAGATACATTGCAAGGTGGTCATTGAATTGGAATTTTTGTTTAAACAGAAATTTGTTCTGATGCTGGAGAGAAAGTTTGAATTTTGCTTAACGTTAGGAGCTGCCTCAACCCTCAACCCCGGATAGAGCTGCCGTCTGGTGGCGGAAACTCAGACTAGATCCCAACAAGGGTTCATGTCCAAACTAAGTGTATATAAAAAAAACCGTTTAGCTAACTGGTGAGTGGGAGAGTAGGATTAAATGAGCGACGTCGTCCGGTATTTTATATTACGCAATTGAAAGAAACAAATGAAGCTTAATAGAAAAACTGCCGTTAGAAAAAGGCATTAAGAGTTTGTACAGCCTGAACGAAAAGCTTTTATTAGATTTTATTGGGTATTATCTATTTAAATTCAAGAGGAGAATAATAGTTTTTATTGTCGCTATTGCTGCGATCATTGTGATATTGATGCTGGTGTCATCATCGTAGAGGATTTTATAACAAGTTAGTAAAGGGAATATCGATCCTGATGGTATCGGCCCTAACAAACCGGACCTAGCCCAACTTATACCCTTAGAATTTTCGGGAAGCGTGGAAGGTTGCTCTAATGCAATTCAAGTGTGTTTTGCTATTCTCTTAGACTAAAAGATTCTCTGTGAATGTTGATGTATTTATAAAGAGTCCATTTGCGCTAGAATTTTATAAAATCTTTTGGATGAATCATTGATGATTGAAGGAGTTGTCCCAACAATTGAGACGTTCATTGAAGACATTAACAAATGGCTAGCAGCCAAGACTACTCAGCATAACTACGATCTATGACGTCTGGCAGTAGCTATCAAAATAGATTAGCTCGGCCATGAAGAATCTCAAATCTGATCCTCTTCTCTTCTAGCTTCTAGCTTCCAGCTACTGCATAATAGAACCCGGTTTAGAGCCAATGACACACGTTATGATAATCCGACAGCAACATGTCGTCTGATGACTTCCAGCGTCATCGAGCAACTCGGATCAGCTCCAAAGAATTTCCAGTTTTGTTGCCACCATCATCACCATCATCATCATCATCATCATCACCATTATCATCATCTCCTTTATTTTACCCGGGCCGATGATGATGGTGATGATGATAGTGGTGGTGATGATAAAGCCAGCCGGGAATTCCCGGAGCCTGAATTAGCAGAGCATTGATAATTTTTACCCGGGGTTTTATATTCTCAAAAAATATTCGGAAAATGATTTACCAGGCGAGGTCATCGACGCATTCGTTCCCCCACCGAGTCAGGGTGGAGTTGTTTCCCCCGTCACCAAATGTGAGTGTGTGTATGATGTTTTAGGGTGAGCGTGTGGTGGTAGTCAGCAAACGTTTGAGTGGTAGTGGTGTGGCGTTGGTGGGATCCCATTGGCCTCCCTATTGCCCGTTCCAGGGGTAGCTCGCTGCAGTCATCGATTCAGACAGTCATTGGCTGACTACGGTAGGCCGCCATTTTGAATGACTCCGGGATCAATACAAGGGGAGAGGAAAAAATAGTTAAATAATGAATTTTAGCTGGCGCCCAGCCCTCAAAAGCCCCCCCCCCCTCCTGACTCTACACAGCCGGACCGTCATCTACCCTCCGCAGCCACCCTCGGCATCAACCTTTATAAATGATTGTGTTCGTGAGCGGCAACCAACCCAGACCCCGGACAAAATCATCAACTAAAAATTATTCGATTGCACCCTCGTCCTTTCTCCCTTTCCAAGCAAACACACACACACACACATAGAGTCAGTGTGTGCTTCTGCGATATCTTTCCCGGGTTTCCAGCCCCAGGTTCACGTGTTTTATACGTCCATTCCCAGTTGCGTGTAACTCCACGCGCTTTTGTAGGCTCTTTTTCGCTCGCGTGCTCGAGGGGCTGACAGTGGGTGGTGGGTGGTGGGTGGTAGGTAGTGGGTAGTGGGTGCCGGGTGGCTCAAATGCAATCATTCCTCTTTACCCCAGAATATACTGCACCCCCTTTTACAATGATTTTGCACCGAGTATTTCCTCTTGGTAGAGCCAGGAAATAGGATATTTCGAATCTACTGACTGGACCGGTCGTTATTTTCAGACACATATATTCACCCGGAGTTTTTGAATCGCTGTTTTATGTATGTACATGTGAAAACGTCATCGAAAATCCTCTTATTTTATTTTATTGACAGGCTTTTTGTTTGTTTTTACTACGGCAGATTTTTATTTTTTTTTGATCTACACTTTTCGAGAGTGGAATAATAATGCCAGAGACTCTATACATTCAATTTTACTTTTTTAAATGGCTAACGAGCTGTGCATGTGGAAATACGCTTTGTTTTTAAAGGAAATTCATTTGGATCGTTTTATTGCCTTAGCGCCCAACCGCTTTTTGGGTTCCGCGTGTTTTATCGACTCTAAAGCTTATTTTCGCGGATTTTTTGATGAAGTATTATCAAAATATGTTAAAGCTTTCCAAAAAAAATTAGGAAAAAATTCTAAAGCTTAAAATTAAAGTTTTGAGTCGAAAACTCTATACAGTAGGTGAAAAAAATTTTTTTTTTTACTAAATCAATTTTTAGGATTAAAATTGCTTATTTTCCCGGATTTTTGGGTGAAGTATTATTAAAATATGTTGAATCTTTCCAAAAAAAATTAGAAAAAAATTCTAAAGGTCAAAATTAAAGTTTTGAATCGAAAACTGTATATATAATGAAAAAAAATTTTTTTTTGCAGAATTGATTTTTTGGTCTATAATAGTATAAATTCATGCATAAATAGTATAGAAGATTTTTGGTACTTACGTTTTGAACCGAACTAACTGAAACAAAGACATAAGGCTCTCTTGGTAGCAACGACTTTTAGATCACATTTTTAGTTATAAAGATTCTTATTTGTTAAAATTTTATTTAAATTATTCTTCTCGTTTCTTTAAATTTAAATGTTTAATTAATGTATTAAATAATTCGTCATTTAAACGTACGTGTTTTCCTTTAAAATCTAAACTTTTCAAAACTTGTTAAAAATATACTTTAGTATCTTTACAATTTTTTCTAAAGGTTACTTTTTTTTCAACGCCATTAATAAAATTTTCTCTTTTTTGTTTCAATAAATCCTCCTCTTTGTTCCTCAATATTATTTTTGTTTTAAAAATTAATTTTTTTCTAAGGCAATGCTTCAAATTTGTTTCTTCTTTTGTATTTTTTAGTTTCGCACTTTTCTTTTTTTGGTTTGTATTTTTTTTTTATTTTTTCTTTTTTTTTTTTTCTTCAAATATCACTTCGTCGTTACAAATTTAGATAAAAAATAATTGTTAATAAAAATCCGTGACATAAAAACAAGGATGTTTTTCAGTTTGGTCGAATTAACGATATTAATATAATAAACTAATTTGAGTTGTTCGTCAGACTTTGTTTTTAATAATAATAAAGATGTATATTTTCTTCGGCAATATGTGGATGATTACACAGACAATATTGTTGCGTATCAAGGTTTGTTAACGGTAAAATTAATTTTTCAATGAAATAATTACTATTACAACACATAACAACACAGTGCGACGCGTCTGAAATCAAACGAAAAAAAATTTATAAATTAAAAATTTTAAAAAGCAAAAAAAAAATGCCAGAATCCAATGAAAAGGTAGCGTCCTAAAAATCGATAGTCATCGAGTGATGACGCGGCGGCCATTTTCTCGACTCTAATTTGCCGTCCATGTTCTTTTGTCGCCGAAAAAATACCGTTTCCTCTATTAAAACGGAAAAAAACCCTATTAATAGGCTTTTCTGCATTATTTTCGATTTGAAAAATTAAATAAATAGCCACGTGGCATTTCTGTAAGAACGAATGAAGTCTTGAGATCTCCCTCCAGCTACACGCCCCTGTTCATTCACCCCGTTGCCAGATAGTACGCTATCTCGCGGTCTTTGTCTTACACCCGTGTCCTTTCGCGATAAGTCGCAGTCGACGCGCGCGTTAAGACGTTAGCGACGTTGCCGTTTTCTCCCGCGGTAAATCCAAACTTTTAAGAGTCCCACGTGATCTAAGACCCTATAAACCGCGCGCTCTTAAACAGCAAGGACATTTCCACCCTTTCCAAAGATTCTGGCACATTTTTCCACTCTTATACTGGCGCCCAAATTATATTTTCCACCCAAATTAAAAGAACATTTTCACGATATCTTAAGGCACAATTAACAAATTAATATATTTAAAAAAAAACACGATTTAACCTTTGATAGAGGCATTGCGAGCATCCCCGTGTCTGAGTAGCAACTGCGCCGTGGCGGTATGCCGGGCGGCCCCACCTCACCTCTCGCCACCTCACCTAACCATCCGAATCTCGTTGGTGTGTACACCCTCCTCTGATCGCGAACGCGCACCACCAACTCTCCACTATCCACTATCGGGCAACAACACGCCACGAAAGAGAGAGACTAGGATGAGTTATGCGACCCAGGCAAGGACGGGTAATCCTGGAGCACACATACACATATCCAAATTCGCCCCGTTGTCCGTTTTAGAGTTTAACAGCACCCCTACGCTCAACAACGCCCGATCTGAGTGGACGATCCTAACATAGGCGGGGAACGATGATGATGATGATGGTGGTACAGTCATCGCACGAGGGTTGCTTGTGTTGGTGAAACACCAACATCCTCCACATGTTCAGTTCTGAGTGTCTGAGGATTTGCAGGAGTGAATTTTGGATCTTCTAGATGATGGCCCGCAACAGGCAGCTTGGATCTCTTCAAGCTTGCTTAGATTCTGGACCTAGACCTATTAAAGGATTCTGGGAAGATCTAACTGAATTCAAGCTGGATCTGCTACCGATAATTATTAAATGGTCACGAGGTAACACGCGCTCGAAAATAATTGGAAATAGTCTATTCACTGGAAGGATAACGGGTTTTAGACAACTAGACTGGTACAATAACTATTGTATTTAGACTACTTTAGACTCTAGGCCTATTAGCTAGCCTACTAGCTTCGTCTATTCTCTAGTTTGGGAGAAAATTTAAGACTTCAAAAATTATTTTGCTGACTAGGATTATGGTTTGGTACTTAGGTTTTGTTTTTAAATCATTTTTATATTTTACAAATAAATTTTATTTATAATTTTTGGAATATTTTTAAATAATAATGATTTTTAATTACCGAAATTTTTATTTTTTAATTTTATTAAAAAATATATAAGATTTTGCTAAAGTACACACAAAAAAAAATATTTATATTATAATAAATTTATTATTTAGGAAAAAAATTTTTATTGTATTAAAGTTAGAAGTAACTTCATAATCTATATTATTAAAATAATAAGAAAAGTGTCCAGGATAGTAATATGATAAAATCGGTTTTTTTAGTGAAATTTAAAGTAATTGCAAAGGTTTTTACATAATGAGGAAATGACCTTGTATCTTGTGAAATATTGAGATTTTTTATGATATAAGCACATCCCGATGTTACACTCATCAAGACCTTTCATTTGAATAGCCACATCAATTTTTCATATATTTTATATATTTATATATATTAATATATCAAAAATTCATGTGGGTACTTAAATGAAAGCTCTTGATGAGTGTAACATCAGGATGAGCTTATATCTTTAAAAATGCCAAAAATAGCAGCCTTGACTGCAAGGTTGCTATTTTTATTTTATTAAAATTAAATTATATTTTATTTCTGCATTCAAATTTATATTATTTATTCCAAAATAATGATCAAAAATCTTCTAAATTAATTTTCATAAAAATTCACAAGTTATCTAAAATTATTATTTTTTTTTTTAATAAATAAAAATTATTAAATCTTTCACTAATTCTCCCAAAATTATTTAAAGAACCGTTATACAAAAATTATTTTTATAATCAGGACACTTTATAAAAATAAAAATCATAAAAATCTGAATCCCTCTGATATTTACCGGATAAGACCATTTGACCTGGATATTTTTTTGCGGTCGTAATAAAAGGATACAATTCTAGTGGATAGAATGAATCAAGGGATCCTTTGTCGCTGTAATTTGCATACCAAGGAGTCTTACGTCCGGTATTATGTTTGGGACAATAACAACGAAGAATCCGTTTTAGATGGGTATAGTGTTGCCACTGGTCTATCCTTTCCGCGAGGGGATCACGGACCCTTCTGGACCCTTCTGGATAGTCTACCTGGATATCCAGCTAGCCCTAGACTAGGCCCGAATTGACCACGGGCAACTCAAGGGGAGGTGAGTTACGCAATAGGTAAAACAATTGATCGGTTTTTTGCCCCGGCAGCTGCTCTATCTCTATGAAGTGACAATGGTGTAGATGGACACTTAAATTTTCTCGGCTTTGTGTTTTTTGTCCTGGAATTATGGATCGGGATACTACACTACTATACTGTCTAAATAACGGAGGACGCAGAGTGATAATAGCCGACTCATCCGCTTGGGTGATTTTTTGGCCGAGTAACCGGGTGAATTAATTACCAGATTTTTTTTCAATTATTGACGCAGAGCAATGGATCGCATAAGTGAATGGAAATTTTGGCCAACCGCCTAATTATCCAGAGGTAATTAGGTGAAACAATAGACGCTTTCTTCAGTGCACAAGAGATTTTATTTCTTTCACAGGAAAAAAAAGGTTTTGAGCCAAGAAAATATTTTTCTTCTTAATTATTTTCTTGAGTGAGAAAAAATTTTTTTGACACAAAAAATAGTTTTAATATCTTCAATATTTTAGCTAAAATTTTTAAATAGACAGTTTTTGGTACCTCTTTGACGATAATTGGGACATCTTTTTAAAATCAATTTTTTTTTGTCAAAATAATTTTTTTTTTGACATTTCTTAAAATTTTTAAATATATATAAGCTCATCCCGAGGTTACACACATCAAGACCTTTCATTTGAGTACTGACATCAATTTTTCATATATTTTATATATATCATATATATGTATATATGAAAAATATATAAAAAATGTAAGTGGGTACTCAAATGAAAGCTCTTGAAGAGTGTAACATCAGGATGAGCTTATATCTTAAAAAACTTCAATATTTAAGAAAGTACAGTACAATTTAACAAGAATCATTATTTAAAAAGCAAAATTTAATTTATTTATAGACTTAAAATTTTCTCAGGGCTCCAATAAAATTCAATAAAAAATATCTTTTTATATTTAACATGAATTTTCCAATTAAGCCTGATGATTTGAGCTAAAAGACGTGATGTTAATCGCGAGTTTGATGACACGGCCGTAAAATGGACTATTACGTAGACTTACATTAAACAATAGACCTACGCTGGAAGTGAAGGTGGTATTGGTGAGTGTAGTGTAGAGTGTATCATACCGATCCCGTGTGTCACGGTCTAGCCTTACCCGACTAACCTAATCACACGAGCGTGCTCGGACAACGAACGCTATCGATTCTCTGCTTCTGCTTCTGGTGATGCTGATGCTACAGTTGATTCTATTCTGCTCTCTTGATGGAAAACAACTCGTTGTCATGGTTACCCGGTGAAATTCCACAGGATAGAAAATCGACAGTTTACCAATTCAAGAATCAAATTGTTGAGGTAAATATTAAGATCGAGTATAAATAAGGAGGATGAGGGTGAGATAAAAGACGAACCTGCAATTTGCATGATTCATACTCGTGATACCTATGCTAAAGTTGGCACAGCTGTACTTTATATTTATATACCTCTTCCCTTTACCTGGCTCTCTTATACTTATTACGGATCCTCGGTTATCCATATGCCGTTTTATTTTCACGGATGCCCTAGAATCACGTCAAGACTCAAGAGTAAGGCAAGATTCAAAAACATCTGCGGAATTACCGAATGAATAACGAGCTATTCACTTGCTCAATCTCATTGATATTAACAATAGCGACAATACAGCCCACTTTGTATTAATATTTTATATGGATTATTGTAAATAAATCTTTATATGAATTTTTTTTTCATTATTATTATTATTATTATTATTATTATTATTATTATTATTATTATTATTATTATTAGCAACTTTGCAGTCACTACGTGACTGCCCCAACTTGTGAAATGTAAAGAAATAAAATTTTCATTAAATAATTAATTTTGTTAAATTGCACTGTACTTTCTGAAATATTGACATTTTTTAAAATATAAGCTCATCTTGATGTTACACTCATTAAGACCTTTCATTTGAGTACCCACATGCGTTTTTCATATAT
>CAJNRD030001120.1:708203-776519 GCA_905319865.3 Cotesia congregata | reverse complement strand
ATGAGCTTATACCTTAAAAAATGTCAATAATTAAGAAATGACCTTGTGATGTGTGAAATTCTGACATTTTTAAAGATATAAGCTCATCCCGATGTTACACTCCTCAAGACCTTTCATTTGAATACCTACATCAATTTTTCATATATTTTATATATTTATATATATTATATATAGGTATATATGAAAAATATATCAAAAATGCATGTGGCTACTCAAATGAAAGCTCTTGATGAGTGTAACCTCAGGATGAGCTTATATCTTTAAAAACGTCAATATTTAAGAAAGTACAGTGCAATTTAACAAAAGTCATTATTCAATAAAAAATTTTATTTATCTATAGTTCACTACAGCAGTCACTACTGCAAGGTTACTTTAAATTAATTTAAATAAATTACAATCAGTAGCTTACCTCTAATATAAAAATTCAAAATTTTTTTTTGTCATAATTTGGCGGACGCCAGCGTCGCACTAATTTTTTTATTCCAAACTTCATTTATTAATTTTTAATTCACTTAAAAATAAAATTCACTTTTTATTAAAAAAAAAAAAAAAAAAAAAGAACGCATTTAATTCACTGCAATCACAAATTATTAAATAAGTACACATGCGTAATCTCCACGTGTATATATAATAAGTCAGTTCCACTTTTTAATAAAATAATAACAATAAAAATTTTTTAAATTATTTATAATTATTTTTTCACTAAAAAAAAAAAATATGTCGGTAATTTTTAATAAAAAAATTTTGAATTGTATAAAAAATTAAGCACTATAAAAATTATTATTATTATAATTATAATTATTGTAATTAAGATGATTGATGAGGATGATTGTAATTATAAGATAATCTTAGAGTGATTATGATTATTTGGATCGCGTAAAAGATAATACGATAGCGCGAGTTAGAAAATGCATCTAATGCGGAGCACGCGGCGGTGCATAGAATGCATGCACCTTGGTATATAGTAGGGCTAGTACATAGTGGAGGAGTCAACTTTAAAGATGAAGAGAGAGAGAGAGAGAGAAAGAGAGCGACAATACTCGCGAATTATATTGTGGATTTTGGAGGGGGATAACGTGTATGTACTGAGTACTGAGTGTACTGAGTGTACAGAAGGCACATCAGAGTCCACATAGTATGAGTACGCAGAGCCGAGCTAAGTATCAACAGAGATTAGAGAGAGACCCGCTAAAGAAAGATGAATTTGTTTTTGGACGTAAGAGAGAGGATACCAGATTATTATTATTTTTATTATTAAGCTTACTACCCGCGCATGCGCAAGAGCTTTTAAATATTCGACTTTTTATCTGTGTCCATATGAGTTTTAAAAGCTTCGGTTTTTTTTACTATTTATTATTATTATTATTATTATTAATAAGAACTAGAACAATGGAACCAATAATACCAACAAGAACTACAAAACCAACAATAAAATGAACAATTATAATAATAATAATAATAACAACAACAACTACAACAATAATAATAAAGGGTAAGTTCAAATCATTATTATCGTAAGTAAAAACAACAAAAATAAGGACAAGAACAATAACAACAAGAATAAGAACAATAAAAACTACAAAATCAACAACCACATAAACAATACGAACTACAATATTAGAAATGAAATGAATGATAACAACAACAACAATAACTACAACAATAAAAACAAAGGAATTCTAAGTTCTAATCATAATCATAAGGGAAAACAACAAGAATAAGAACAAGAATAACAACAACAAGAATAAAAACTACAAAATCAACATACAATGAACAATAACAACAACAAAAACAAGATAAGAACAACTAGAACTACAGAATTAATAACAATAACAATAAGAACAACAAGAACTACAAAATCAAAAATAAAATAAAGAACAATAACTACATAATTCTGTAGTTTTGGTTGTTCTTAACAACAGCTGGAGCAATAAGAACAACAAGAACTACAAAATCAATTACAGAACCAAGATTAAGAACAACAACAAGAGTAAGAACAACAGAAACTATCACATCAACAACAAAATGAACAATAAGCACAACAACAACAACAACAACAACAACAACAACAACAACAACAACAACAACAACAACAACAACAACAACAACAACAACAACAATGAGAACAACAAGAACTACAAAATCAGCAATAACAACAACAAAAACAAGGATAGGAACTAGAAGAACTGTAAAATCAACAAAAAAATAGATAATAAGAACAACAATAACTACAACAACAACAAAAGAAAGAACAACAAGAACTACAAAATCAACAAAAATATGAACAATAAGAACAATAATAAAGGAATTCAAAGCTTAAATCATTATATCATAAACAAGAACAAGAACAAGAACAACAATAACAAAAATAAAGACAAGAAGAACTATATAATCAGCAACAACAGGAACAATAAGAACGACAAGAACTACAAAATCAACAACAAAATGAACAATAACAACAACAATAATAATGGAATTCTAATTCCAAATTAATATTACCATAAACAAGAACATCAACAACAACAAGAACAGGAACTACAATATCAACAATAATAATATAATTTTAAGCCCTAAATATCATTATTATTTCAAATATTTTCAAAAGATTTCTTTTTTTTGATTTATTGAAGGTTATCCGAACAGTAAAGATTATTTATGACAATTTTACATTTAAAGAATCTATTTTTATCTAATTTACTTTAAAAAGTGTCGAAATCTACTATTCTTTCTCCGACCCAAAAAAAATTGTTTTTTAATATCATAATATCCCTAAATATTAACAAAATTGAATATTGTCAACAAAAAAAATCATATGATCAATTTAAAAATTTTTCCTGAGGAAATCTGGCGTACTGAGTGTGTCGTATTGTTCCTCGGCAAACGGAACATGTATATTCCAAATAATTTTTAAAAATAGTTTTTTTATCTTAAAAAAATTAATACCCAGCGAGAGCAACGTCCATAAAATCACATAACGTTGTATTTAAATGAACTTTAAGGCGTTTAAAATAGAAGTTGCTTTGATGAGGGAATAAGTAAAGCGGTAGAATAAAATGAGAATGCTCGAAAGGAGGAAACTTCTCCATAACCCTTTTGCATTCTTTTCCTTCTCTCTCGTTTCTTTATATACACAAAATCAGCAAAACTCAGTGCTCTGTACAGTGCATGTTGCACATAACACATGAGCAAGGAATAAAGCCCCGGCACTCTACTCATATCATCCCAACTTGACTGGCTGGCTGTATTACTATATAGCACACGTTATATTACTCGACTGTTGCTATTTTATCCACACATATCACAAGCATGTGTTTGTACCAGTTATACCGGGACATTTACATACACTGGTACTTGTGGTAGGTACGCGTGTGCGTACCCTCGAGCGTATAGGTGTGCATAGGAGTGCATACAGTACCTTTGGATCGCATTATAGTCCAACACTCTTGACTCCTCGTGTGTATATCAATATGTGTGCATAAACATCACACTTGGATATATTCCTCTTCGAGTGTGCACACCGATAAAAGCCTAGAGTGCATCTGCGGGCTTGTGTGAGCGTCAGCGCAAGCACATTTATAGGTACTCCTATCCTGCGTATGTGAGTTGTTCAAGTTGAGCTCCAGAGACACTTTCGTATGCGTATTATTCTAGTTTTACTCTTCACTGTAATCTATATTCACATGTGTGCATCTATGATTTTTTTTTTCTCTATTTAATTTTTATATAACTTTAAAAAATCATTTAATATCATTAATACACGGAGAGAAAATTGTGGAATTATTCCTACAATTTTAATTAAATGTTTTCCCATTTTAGGAGCGATTACTTAAATTATGGGAATGTACCCATAATTTGTTGGGGAAATGTTACTATAATTATTGGGAATGGTTCCTATAATTATAGGAACGATACCTATAATTATAACTGTAATATCGGCATTCCCATAATATACAGGAATAATTTCTATAATATTATAGGAACCATTCCTATAATATTATAGTGATGATGCCTAATAAGTGATATTGAGATATTTATCATTACAACTAAAGTTATTAGTGACTTCGATGACCACTTTGAAGCATTTGAAATTATTAGTAATTTCGATAATTTAACTTGCTTCCCAATAATATCATTTAAAATATATGTTAAATAAGTAATATTGTTGATATAAACAATAAAAGTTACATACCCAAAAGGTGGATTTAATAAATATTCAACGTATGTACTGTAAATAAATAATTTGTTTTAAAAATAAAATAAAATTGTAAAAATAAACAATGAATTCCCATATCTATTTTGCTCCACTAATTGTATAGTGACAAAATATCCCTTTTATTAGAGAAACTTTACAATTGCTACAATATTTTTCAATATTATCTAACACAATAATAACTGAGTTGGAATAAACAATTTAAGATTAAGTACACACGTGAATAAAAATTATGAAAAAGAAATTTTTTCACTCCAGTGAAAGATCTATTTTTATTTACAACAAAAAACATTTATTAGCAAAAAAATATATAATAATTACTTAATATTTTTCAAGTGATTGCTTCATTATTATCAACATAAACATTTTTCTATTATTATGCGCGACATTCCCATAATATTATCGGAGCCATTCCTTTAATAAAGGAACCATTCCTATAATATAGGAACCATTCCCATAATTTTTAAAAAGGTTCCTATAAATTTTTCTCCGTAATAAAATTTTATTTCTTTATTTTTATTCAAAGTTTGTAATAATTAAAGTCATAAAAAAATTTTTTTTTTTCAAATTCAAAAGAGAACAATGAATTTTGGAATTAACCAATCGAATGTACGTGTCCCCTCCCCGGAAAATTCCAGGAAATAATTCCTCTTCACAGAAACACACCCACACTAGCAAAAAGATCATTTATATGGCACGCATGCTCCGCCCGATATCCGTACACTAAATCAGTCGCCTCACATATTTGCGTACGAGGTATATATCTATACATATACATTTGTATATTTATCGGGGGTTGAAATATACGTAAATATATCATTCAGCGTACGCGATAGCGTTATTTTATTTTATCATTAATTAAAAGTAAAAAAAAAATAAAAATGAAATTATTTTTTTAGTGCTACTTGTTGCTGCTAGCGAGGGTGTGGGCGACGGTGGAAAAACCAGAAAATAAAGGAAAACAAAGCAGGAAAATTGTTAAACCTCATCCCACCCCCGGACTTTTTACTCTTTCGCTTCTGGACACGCGGATATCTCGATGTGTGGACGCTGCTGGGGGATGGATTTAAAAAAAGGTAAAAGGCATCGCGGGACACGGATTTGTGCGGATAAAAAAGGGTAGCGGGATTAAAAGAGTAAAAAAAAGTAAATTGGAGAGAAAAAAAAACGCAGATCGGGCTATTTTACTCACAATCCCGTTCTGGGATTTCATTAGTCTTTGATACATGTGTTATTGAGATGTTTTATCATTAGTTCATTTTTTTTTTAATTTATTTATTTTCAAAATTTTATTTTATAGATCAGTAAGACAAAAATTACTTAATTTTTAATCTTAAAATTCTTTAAACAATAATTAAGATTAATAAAAAAAATTATTTTATAATTTTTTTTTGTAATTAACCCCGACCAGGAATCGAACCCAGAACTTCAGAAGTATCTTAACTAAAAAAACAAACTTTGATTCTCCAAAACTATTTAGCCGATTTTAAAGTTTAAGGTCTCATTTTATTCACTAAAAGGCTCTTTTTGAGAATTTTTAAAGATAATTATAATTTAAAGACCCAAAAAATTGTAAAAATAAATTCTTTGTTACTAAATATTCAAAATTTTGGTATAAAAATTACTATAGCAAAATTATTCAATTTATATTACTCATTAAGGTTGAAAAAAAATAAGATTTTTTATTTTATCTTTCAATTACCCTGCCCAGGATTCGAACCCGGAACCTTAGAAGTATATTAACCAAAAAAAAAACAAACTTCAATATCTCCGAGACTATTTAACCAATTTTATCGTCCAAGGTCTCATTTTCTTCGTATTAACTCTCTCTTTACGAATTTTCAAAAATAATAACCATCTGTTGACCCAAAAAAATGACCCAATTTTTTTTTATTCAATTTTTTCATTTTTTTCAACAAATTCGAATATTTTCACAGAAAAAAATCATGTCTAACCTTATAATTAATTTTTTTTTCAAAAATATGAAAAATAAATATATTTATAAAAAATATATTTAATAAATATACTTATAAAAAAATCTATTTAATAAAAATATTTATAAAAAATTTATTTAATAAAAATATTTATTAAAAAAGCAAAAAATGCATGGGATTAAAGTTGTAAATAATAAAATTTGAAACTATAAAATTTGGATGGAGTTCAACAGAGGGTGAATTTTGAGCGTATTTGAATTTTTTATAGACAAGCACAGAGTATACGGGCATTCATTTGCATGATAATGGAATCTCGATGGAATTCCGCTATTTCGAGTTGTATAGATGATACTACACAGGAATTCATCGCTAACAGATATAATGATTATAAGTTATTAATTAGCATTTTCCAATCGCCCGTTATACCCATCAATTATTTATTGATTGTATTTTTTTATTAAATATCCGACCCCGGTTTATTTAAAATTAATTAATAAATATTCAAAGCTCTTACTATATCAAAACATACATTGTGTGTTATACATATACATCTAAAAGTTAAAAGTCGGCATTTGCCAATTTAACTTCTCGCCTTTTTGCTTAAATTATTTTATTTATTCTTATTCTACTTTTATTTTCCGACGTCTCGGAGAAAACAGGAGAGAAGAGTTTAGTTGGATTTAATATACATACACAAAAACGTATTGCAAGATTATTTTTAGGCGTTCTAGAAATCGCGAACCACAAAACCCTCTTCCGCGACTCTTGTCGAGTCCAAACGTGCTGTTTCTAATTTTTACTTTTATTTATACGACTTTTTTTAAACGTCGAATAAGATTTTGTGGTAGGTCGTGCCAAAACTTTTTTTTTTTTTTTTACGCTTGTGCATTCTCGGAAATAACTCGTGCTTTATATATTTACATCTTTTAATAAAAAAAACTTATTATTTTTTATTTAAAAAAATTTTTTTTTCAAAAAAATTTTTTTTAAATTAATTTGTGAGAATATTATTAAGGACAGAGGGAACTGATTGAGGAGAGAGACAACAAGAGGGCCATGATCACTGAGACGAATGTGATGCTACAGACGAAACAGCAACTACGGCCTTGATGAGAATAACCAACTGACCATACATTGCTTATTTTTATATTTTGTTTATTTTATAAATAATTTTTTTTATTTTTAGATTTTTTATTAACATATTTAAATAATTTATTTTAGAGTAAATTAAAAATATAAAAATTTATATTATTGAGAAAATAATAAAAATTTTGTCTCTAAGATACATAATTAAGAAATTACCTGGTATCTTGTGAAATATTGACATTTTTAAAGATATAAGCTCATCCTGATGTTACACTCATTAATAGCTTTCATTTGAGTACCCACATGTATTTTTCATATATATTTCATATATTCATATATATAATATATATGAATATATAAAATATATAAAAAATTGATGTTGGTACTCAAATGAAAGCTATTGATGAGTGTAACTTCGGAATGAGCTTATATCTATATAAATGTCAATATTTAGGAAGGTACAGCGCATTTTATTCTTAATAGTGAACTATAAGGATTTTTTAAAATATAAGCTCATCTCGATGTTAGCCTCATTAAGACCTTTCATTTGAGTACCTACATCAATTTTTCATATATTTTATATATTTATATATATTATATATATGTATATATGAAAAATATATCAAAAATTCATGTAGGTACTCAAATGAAAGCTCTTGATGAGTGTAACATCAGGATGAGCTTATATTTTTATAAATGTCGATATTTAAGAAAGTACAGGACAATTTAATAAACTTCATTATCTAATAAAGCAAAATTTTATTTATTCAAAAATAATTGAAAAAAATTTTTTTTTTACACTAATTTATAAAAAATTGACCTAAAATTTATTTTTTAAATTATATATTTAATATAAATATATAAAAAAATTGTTTTTTTTTTCAATTTTTATAATTTTATCCTTAAAAATTTATTGATTTTCTGAATTACTATTATTATTATAAAACAGAACTTATATTTACCGACATGCTGACCGGCGGTAACTAACCTCGCTTAAATACCGGCCTAGAGTTGTGCAGATTGATGATTTCTGTCTTACCACCCCTGGAATATATAAAATATATAAAAAATGATAAATTTTCTAAAAATTTACTCTTTGTTAAATAATAAAATTGTAAAAATAATAATAATGGAGGATTAAAAATAGAGAAATAATGAATAAAATATAAAAAAGGTCCACTTGTTGAGGTACCTGTTGACCCTCGGGGTTTTTTGTGCCCTAAACAACCAGACAAGTGTCACCCCACAAAAGAACGACCGGTGAAAAAAGGCTAGGTAAACTTTGGCTCTTTTTTTATTCACTCTATCCACTTGATGCGCTGAAAAAGTGCTATGGGTATTTAAATAGGGGTCGCACATACGCTTAAACTCAGACCCTGAGGAACAAAAAATCTAGGGTGAGTTTTTTGTCCCTTAGTATATCTTAATCGGGAAGATTGAAAAAAAATTACTTTCTTTTCTTTTATAGTACTAAATATAATTCAGAGAAAATTTTGAGGTGAAAAAAAAATTTTTACCTTCACTAGAATAAAAATAAATCAATTTTAAATCAAAGAGCCAAAAAATAAAAAATCGAATTTTTAGTGTTGGCTTTAAAAATTTTTTTCTCAAAAATTATCCGAGATATTTTGAAAAATTTTTTTTCGGAAATTGTTCAGAAAAATCTAAGGAAAATTTTGAGCCCAACCCCGAATTTTTCCGACTAATAGATTCCGAGATATCCGGGTTTGAATAAAAGGTACAAAATTTGGTACACGATTAACGATGATTGGTGCCAGGTTTTTGAAAATTTTTTTCTCAGAATCTACACAAGATATTTCAAAAATTTTTTTTTTGAAATTGTAGAGCAAATTCTGGAGAATATTTTAAGACAATAAAAAAATTTTTTTCTCCAAAAATTTCCAGGATATTTAAAGTGAAAAAAAATTTTTTTTCAGTGAAAAAAATTAACTTGAAAAATTGGATTTTTTATTTATTTCTCGCAATTGAGGCGTCATATTTAGTGTCTCGCGAAAGAATAAAGCGCGTATCTAGGTAGCCGATAAAAAGAAGTAACTAGCCTATTTCTCTAGAAATAAATAACGATTTATCATTACACCTCTTTTTCTTCATTAAAATAATATAAAAATTCTTTAATTTTTTTCTTAAGATTTTAAGTGTCTAATTTAATAAAAAAAAAAAAAAATAAAATAAAGTAGCAGTTGACTTTTTAAATCCTTAGCATTTAAAAACACCGGCAGGTTGTTTATTTTTTAATTAACCTCCACCGGGCAGCTCTCGAGCGTATTCTACATCCCGAGGATTAAAAAAGGTCTCTGGGAGTTATTAAGCTAATAATGTGTCCCGTCCCGGGTCCGGGCTAAGGCGCTGACCGTGCGCGTGCTTCCGTAGTATCAAAAAAATTCCACTGAAAAAAAAAACAAAAAAAAAACACTAACTCTCCCCAGATCCAGATAGAACATTTAATATAATCATATAATAAAAAGAATAATAATAATAAAGGACCAGGTACCCGTGTTAGGTAGGAGGCACGAAATTCTATGGGATACGGGTCGTGCTCACAACTCACGGTTCACGACTCACAAAGCGCCTGAAAAAACACTCGATAAAATAGGTGTTGAATAAAAAGTCGGCACGCGCCTCTACCTGCAAAAATCTAGTTTTATTTTATTATTATTATTATTAGTGTTAAAAAAAAATTGTTTTTTTATTTTTTTAAGGGTATTATTGCCAGGATGATTATAAAGAATTCTTGAGACAAATAGTTTTAATTGTATGATTATAGGTGATAGTGCATCTTGAGGCTTGTTATCGGGATGAAGATGCTGCCAAATGAACTATTGGATTGTAATTATTGGTATTATTTTTTTAATTAAACCTTTTAAGTAATTTATAGAAAAAAATAGTGTTTTTTTATTAATTTTGAGAAATTTAAGGCTTAAAAAATTTTTGGATACCAAAAATTAATTTTGATATTGAATTTAAAATTTTTAAAACTATTTTTTTACCAAAAAATGATTTTTAAGACTCTTTAGAGCTCTTTAATTTGAATAACAAAAAAAATAATGTCAATATTTACTTACGGCTTTAAAAAACCTTCAAAAAAATTTTTTTTAAGGCTATTTTTTACCAAAAATTGATTTTCAACTTTTTTTTAGATCTTTATAGTTAAAAAAAAAAATAAAAAATAACATTCAGGTACGTTTTTTGCTAGATATAACCAAAAAAAGCCTTTTTATTAGACTTTTTTTCAAAATTATTGATAAAAATTATTTTTTTAATAAAAATTCACTCAAAAAAAAAAAAATCATTTTTTATTCAAAATTAATTTTGAAGATTTTTTAGATGTCTTATTAAAAATAATAATGTTAATTTATGCTTACGACTTATTAAAAACCTTAAAAAAAATTTTTTTTCAATCATTTCTTACTCCAAATTCATTTCTAAAAATTTCTTAAATTTCTTAAAAAAAAAAAATAGTATAAATTTTTTCTTAGAGCTTCCTAAAAACCTTAAAAACAATTTTTATTACCCAAAATTCACTTAAAAAAATTATTTTTTAACAATTATTTCCTGAAAATTATTCCTAAAAATTTTTTAAGCTTCTTAAAAACAAAAAATAATATAAATTTCTACTTAGGGCTTCTTAAAAACCTAAATAAAATTTTTTTTTCAAAAAAAAAAAGACCAAAGTTAGTCTCCGGCTCTATAAACTAAAAAACAGCTTTCTTTTTTTAAAAAAAAATTATTGCTGAAAAGTATAAAAAATTTTTAATAAAAATTCATTTAAAAAAAGTTATTTTTACTCAAAAAAATTATTTTAAATAATTTTTTCTTAAAAATTAAATTTGAAGATTTTTTAGACTCTAAAAAAAAATAATAATATAAATTCTTACTTAAAGTTTCCTAAAAACCTTTAAAAAAATTTCTTTACCAAAAATCCACTCAAAAAAATAATTTTTTCCTTCAAAATAATTTCTAAAAATTTTTTAAACTCCTTAAAAAAAAAAACAATAATATAAATTATTACTTAGGACTTACTAAAAACCTTAAAAAAATTTTTTACCAAAATAAACCAATTTAAGTTAAGTCTTCTGCTCGATAAACCAAAAAAAGCGTCAAAGTTTGATGACAATACCCCAAAAGAATAGCCTGCGTCTATATCCTGGGCGCCATACACCCATACTCATAGACCGTCGTTTGAAAGGTAAAAAGCGCCTCCGTCTCGATGTGTATATTCACTTGGCTATTGGCATCTCTTTCCTTGAACTCTCCCTCGCCGGCGACTTAATTCACCGGTTGTCCTCGTCGTTCCTGTTCTTTCTTAGTGTTTTTCCTTCTGTTCCACGGCTGGGTCCATAGCATGTCTGGGTCTCCTCCGCTCAGTTGTATGGCAGCTTGATGCCTGTTCTCATCTAGCGTCTCTTCCCCCATCTAGCGTACCACCAAAAGCAGCCCACCTCTTTCTCTCTCCTCGGCCGTCATCTCCGGGGCGATTTTCCGTGGCACCTCTTAGGAAGGGGCCAATGAGACGCTGGGCGTCGGTATTGATCCGAGGCGTCGTCCAGGAGACGCCCGCTCCATAAGACGCCCGGCAATTCACTTCTGCCCAGCAAACCTTCACGCTTATTCCCGCTCGTACTTACTCGCGTTGGGCGCCACGCTTCTATTCTTTCGCGGCCGCTTTTTCTGCCTTTTATCCCCTTTTTTTCCCCCTCTTCCACTCCTAGACGCTTCTCCCTCCAATTTTGGGCACTCAAGACTCTCCAAGTCGCTAAGCAGCGCCAAAAAGAAATCTTGGAGCAACTTATTGGGCGCCAAAGGAAAAAATTCGGGAAAATTCTGACACAGCCTATTTAACAATCTTTCTGCGCAGAAGCAGAAGCAGAAGGGGGGGGGGAATGTATCTTTAGCTTTATCTTCTACTGGCTCGCTAAATTTATTTCCCTCTTGCTTTGATACTTTCTCTGGAGGCTTGAGAAAAGTCTGAGAAAAGGTGGGAGTAAAGAGGGGAATGCTCCTTTTATTTTCCTTTAATTTCCTTCCTTTCAGGTTTCCCCATCAGCCTTTCCATTAATATTAAAATGGGCGCCTGCTTGGTCTACTCTCGCGAGGGCTGTTCAAAGACTGAACACATTACTCTGGGTACTTGAGAGTTTATGGTTCCAGGGCACAATTTTTTTCGGAAGAAATTTATATGAAAAATTTAATGAATTTAGTCAATTTTAATAAGTGATATTCTGGATGAAATATTGAAAAATATTTTTTGTAACACTATTTAGGTGTTCATCTTGACATTACACTCTTTAAGAGCTTTCATTTGAGTACCCACATGTATTTTTCATATATTTTATATATTTATATATATATTATATGTGTATATATATATATATATATATATATATATATATATATATATATGAAAAATATATCAAAAAAGCATATAGGTACTCAAATGAAAGCTCTTAATGAGTGTAACATCGAGGTGAGTTTATATCTTAAAAAATGTCGATATTTCATAAAATACAAGCTCATTTCTTAATTATCAACATTTTTTAAGAGATAAGCTCATCTTGATGTTACACTCATTGAAACCTTTCATTTAAGTACTCACATCAATTTTTCATATATTTTATATATTTATATATATTATATATTATATGTATATATGAAAAATATATAAAAAATGCATGTAGGTACTCAAATGAAAGCTCTTGATGAGTGTAACATCGGGATGAGCTTATATCTTTAAAAATGTCAATATTTCACAAGATAAAACGTAATTTCTTAAAAGTCATATAATTATCCCAGAAACAAAATTTTTCTTATTCTCTTAATAATACATATTAATGAAAAAAAATTTGTTTTTGGTTGAAATAAATAAAAATGTATAATAAACTAATTGTCCTCTTCAGAAATTGTATAAAAAATAAAATTTTAATTTTTGCACACCTCCTATGGATTGAAAAAAAAAATTTTTTTGAATGAAAAATTGATAATCTTCCGGCAGGATGAGGATGCACGTTAAATGGGAATGTAAAGGGTGTGCAATGTAACTGGTGACCTTAACTGGGGTGGGCCCGGCACTGACCACCTGGACAAAATGTGCGCTGACCGGTCAGACGGGTTTCTCGGTCATCACTCGATAAAAATTGTTATATATTTATAAAAATCAGGCCATCGAAAACCGGTTTCTTCAAACCTGGGTTTTATCCTTCCGCTAGCTGCATCATATATGTACAAATGTACATATATATAAATGTATAGAGGGGTTTTATATCCTTACTGACCGTTGGTGACCCTCAGGGGTTATTTTACGCGAAGAAAGGGCGCACGAGGGTCATAAGAATAAACGAAAAGTTGTTGCGATTGCTGGCTAGAGATTCCGGCACAACATTTCGAACATTTCCCACGGGCTCGCTCCGCTTTTTTAATTATCACCCTGTTAAATATTTTGATTTTTTGTGATTTAATACTCCTCCAAAAAAAGCAAACTTTAAAAAAAAAATTAATTAGATTTATTAAAAAAAAAAAAATAAAATTTTTATTACTATTATAATTGGCGAGTTTTTATCCAAGAAAGTTGGAGCCTTAATCCGGAGGATTGATCGAGGGTTTAGGATGTTTTCTAAGATCCAGAGACTACATTCGTCTTAGTATCTGCCTGAGACTGTGAAATATAAGCTGGATATCTTGTAGAAAGATAAATGTACACCCGTCTCTTCTTACATTATTTTGTTAAGGAAAATTATTCCCTCAGTGCCTCACCTTCTATCCGGTAATTTAACTTTTTACGGAAAATATTCAAATTATCCAATTATTTTAGTCGATAAATTATTTTAAATTTTATAACAAGCTTGTCTTATTAAGCAGGTAAATAAATTACTGATGGAATATCTTTGGATTATTATTCTCCTATTTAATTTCGTTTATATTTGTAATCAATATTGTGTAAGGGTAATTATAAAATGCAAATCTCGTTTATTTTATCTAGAAGCAGGAAGAAGAATTATTAAGGTAAAAATTATCTTGTCACTTTTGATTTGTGTTTTTTTGTAAAAAATAATTCCTAAAATTAATTCAATTTAATAATTTATCATTAAGTTATTGACAATCTTAAAGAAATATCAATTTTAGTTTGTAATTGTTTTTACAAAAAGCCAAAAATAATTGATGATTTTTTACAATTTTTGATCAGGCTTCAAAATTTGTGATTGAAACATACAAAATTTTGAAGAAGAATCAATTTTAAATTTATAGCCTTGAAATTTTTATCAAATTTTGATGTTTGTGGTCAAAATTATTGATAATTTTGAAGAAAAATCAACAAAATTTATGATAAATCATTAATTATCTTTCAATTTTGATCATATTTTAATATTTGTCATCAAACTTTTGATAATTTTGAAGAAATGTCAATTCTAGATGATCAAAATTACAATATTGTTGAAGAAAAGGTATTAATAGTTGATAATTATCTTCAAATTTTGATCAGGCTTCAATTATTGTGACTAAAACATTCAAAATTTTGAAGAATTATCAATTTTAGACATTTTGTGTCATAAAAATTGATCAAAACTTCATAAAATGTTCAAAAATGACCAAATTTTCGTCATGTTTCAATTGTTGTGACTAAAACATTCAAATTTTTTAAAAATTCTTGGTTTTAGACTCTAGATGTCATAAAAAGTTGATCAAAACCTCATCAAGTGTTCAAAAGTCATCAAATTTTGATCAGTTGTCAATATTTATCAACCATTTCTCTAAAATTTAGATAAAACACCAAAAATTCATCACAAATCTCCTGATAATTCATAAATATTAAATTTTGGATCAATTTCAACTTTTTTTAACCAATACTTAACAATTTTGAAGGATTTTTAACATTAGATTGTAGAATTTTTGATAATTCGAAGAAATATCAACTTCTGATTATCAAAATTACAATATTGTTGAAGAAAAGATATCAAAAGTTGATAATTATTTTCAAATTTCGATCAAGGTTCAATTGCTGTGACTAAAACATTCAAAATTTTGAAGAATTTTCAATTATACACTCTAAGTACCGCCAAAAGTTCATCAAAACTTCTCGTTGTTCAAAAATCACCAAATTTTGACGTCAAATTCTCCTTTGTTTAGATAAAACACCAAAAATGGATCACAAAACTCAAAAAAGTTCATAAATATTAAATTTTGGATCAATTAGATTGTAAATTTCTAATATATTGACCAAATTTTCATCTTTTATCAAAGCTTGATTATTAAAAACTCCAAAAATAATTAAAAATTGAGATTTTTTTTTGAATGGCTTGATATAGCTTTCATCCAAGATATAGATCATAATTTTAGCCAACAAATGTTTGTAAAGAATAATTAAAATTTTATCAAAAACAGAATAGTTGGATCTTGATAAATAAATAACTCAGCGGTGATCTCGATAAAAAGAAACACTTGTTGTAATTATTTAAAAAGGGTTAAAAGGGTTTCTTGCGGAGAAAGCAGAAGGCAGTCGTTTGTCTTCACGGAAGTAAAACGGCCAAAAATCTACAAATAAAACAAACTAAGGATGTAAAAATTCATTGAGTCAGAGTCGGACTTGTGTCTGGGCAAACTCCTCGAAGTTCCTGCTGGTGATAAGGATCAGTTTAGCATACGATCGCCATTTTGCGGGCGCATAATTTAAATTTTCGTTCCATTGTTTTGTCGCGAGTTATCTTCTGGTTCTCTGGCTCCACCCTCAGCTTGATACAAACTTTTATTTAAACGTCATGGGTAAAAAGTCTCTCTCGGGTAGTATGAGGAGGTAGAGGAGTCTTGGCGACATTTGTTCCATTTGGCCCCTTCGCTGCTATGCGTCCCTAAATTCAGACGGCCTCCTATCCCATCGGCAAACGACGTTCCTTTAACTCACGTTACTTAGTCAGTGTTACAGCAAAGGGTGCAGCGGGCGTTTGTCCCGAGTCTCCTCCACTCTCTTCTCTTGTGCGGCCATTTGCATTAAATTAGAATCTGAAATTTTCTTGCTGGAAAATTCACCTCGCCGTCTAAGAGGGTTCTTTTTAGGGGAGACTCTGCAGCTCCGTTAAATTAATTTTTTTATGAGTTGGGGTTGATTAAAAAAATTACTTTTTTTCTTCTATGGTACTAAATATTATTCAGAGAAAATTTTGAGGTGGAAAAAAAATTTTTACCTTCACTAGAATAAAAATAAATCAATTTTAAATCAAAGAGCCGGAAAATAAAAAATCGAATTTTTAGTGTTGGCTTTAAAAATTTTTTTCTCAAAAATTATCCGAGATATTTTGAAAAATTATTTTTGGAAATTGTTCAGAAAAATCTAAGGAAAATTTTGAGCTCAACCCCGAATTTTTCCGACCAATAGATCCCGAGATATCCGGGTTTGAATAAAAGGTACAAAATTTGGTACACGATTAACGATGATTGGTGCCAGGTTTTTGAAAATTTTTTTCTCAGAATCTACACAAGATATTTCAAAATTTTTTTTTTTCAAATTGTAGAGCAAAGTCTGGAGAATATTTTAAAACAATAAAAAAAATTTTTTCTCCAAAAATTTCCAGGATATTTAAAGTGAAAAAAATTAACTTGAAAAATTGGACTTTTTATTTATTTCTCGCAATTGAGGCGTCATATTTAAAGTGTCTCGCGAAAGAATAGAGCGCGTATCTAGGTAGCCGATAAAAAGAAGTAACTAGCCTATTTCTCTAGAAATAAATAGCGATGTATCATGACACCTCTCCTTTTTCATTAAAATCACTTCTCTCTCTCTCTTGAAAGACAATAGGACGAAATAAATAGCCCGTCTTTTGTCTTTTGTTTCTTGGCTCTATTGTTACCCAGCGGAGATAAGAAAACAAGAGACTCCCGTCGCTGTTTACGACCGGGTGCGGTCTTCCTACACCACCTCATTCTCATCCACTGCCACCCACTCTCATGCACCATCTTAACTTATTCTCATCATTAAATTACCTTTTTGCATTCAGAAAAATTTATTTCGCCAAATATCACTCGCTAAATTATTTTCCAGGTGGCGAATAAAAGTCCCCATTCCCGGACCCTTTTTAACTGGACATCGGACAGCGGGACCGAAAGGGACTAATTTTAAAAACGGTAAACTGGTTTGTCCAGTTCGCGTTCTTTTATCCAGAGGTTCTTATTCCTTCTGTGTATCCCTTATATATATGTATGTAATGTATAAATTCATTCTTATCCTTTGGTAGTTACTCTGTGCTACGGACTCACCTAATGCCCCGTTATTTCGGCCCACGTGTGTCCGAGTGGGGATCGCTCAAGTTATTGCTGGGGGGAGGCCAGCCGGATTATTTTTCACAAACTTTTGGCTTAGTTCTTCAGTACCTTTCGCACAGGAAATACTTGCACAGTTTATATTTATCAGGTAGGTCATTATTTTGCTTCATTTATAGTGAAAACTATATTAAAACTACGTGATTTAATTTTTAGTGAAGTTTAATAAATTTTTAAGCAAGTCAAAATTTGCTCATATTAAAGTTAAGTGTCAAAAATTAGTGAATTTTAACGATTTGTTCGAAAAAAAGTTGTTAATATTTATAAATTTAGAATTTTTAAAGAAATTTCAAGTGTTTGCTTTTTAATAATAATTTTTATTAGCAATTTTTATCATTTTTTAATCAAATTTTATCAAAAAATTCGAAATATTCAAAATTTTGCAGAATAGATAATTTGCATAACCATCATAACTTCCATAATTTTGAAAAAATCTTTACAAAACTGAACATACTTTCTTCTCGAGTCCTTTTTGAGATTGTCCTTCAAAATGAATCAAATTGGTCGAGCCAATTCAAAATGGCAGCTATTAACAAATTTTTGATCGAATTCAAAATGATACTTTTGAAGCGGATTTGATTAAAATTTTATTATATTTGCTCCTAAATGATAGTTTCTTATCAAATTTAATTATTTTAAAGCTTATTTTGTTCAAATTTTCAAGAAAATTCGATTAGATTAAAAATTTTCGAAAAGAGGTGATTTATACAATCATCATAACTTCCGTAATTTTGAAGAAATCTTTATGAAACTGAACATACTTCCTTTTTGAGTAGTTCTGAAAGTTGCCTTTCAAAATGAAGCTAATTGGTCGAGCCAATTAAAAATGGCAGCTATTACCAAATTCTTCATAAAATTTGAAATGATGTTTATGAAGCCGATTTGCTTAAAATTTCATTATATTTGCTCTCAAGTGATAGTATCTCATTAAATTGAACCATTTAGCAGCTTATTTTGTCCATATTTTCCACAAAATTCCATCAGATCAAAAATTTCCAAAAAGAGCTCATTTATATAACCATCATAACTTCTATAATTTTGAAGAAATCTTTTTGAAACTGAACATACTTTCTTCTCGGGTACTTTTTAAGGTTTTCTTTCAAAATGAACCAAATTGGTCGAGCCAATTCAAAATGGCGGCTATTAAAAAATTTTTTTAAGTGACTAAAATGAAATTTTTCGCTTCTAAAGCTCTTAAATGTGACAAATTATTAAATTTCTTTAAAATAAAGTTAAAAAATAATCAATTTTTAATAAGCTTACGAAATTGGAACCTTCTAAATTAAATTACAAATCAATAAATAAAAAATTAAATTAATTTGATCAAAAGAGAGTCTACTCACCCTTGAAACAGCCAGCCACACTTCTAATAAAATTAATATAATTAAACCCCTCCCCCCCAAAAAAAAAAGTTGCAAGATTTATTTACACTTAAAATATGATTAAAAAATAAAAATAGTCACAACAGATCAAGCCGACGACTGTGTTGGCTCCTGGGACCTTGACACGAGGCAAGGGTAGCGAACAAAACTCTACTTCAATACGCGATTTGCGATTTTAACGAAATCCGTGCAGATAAACAATTCCGATTTGAAGAGTATAAATTCGTCTAATCTAAGCCGAGGCTCCAATTTGAGATCTTGCATTTCCTCACCCTCATCCTCATTGTGATCCCCTGCAGCTTTCGCCTGGAGCTAGGAGGAGAATTCCAGCTCGCGCTTCAGTCTTTACTTATAAGACGCCTTCAGACCACAGAGTAAAGTATGGAGCCATACTTCACTCGCCTCAGGTTTGCTTCTCATCCCTTATTACCTCCCCCTACCCTTCTTGTTCATCTCCGAGATCTTCTTCGTACCATGCACTGGCATATTGTCTTCTTCGTTATACTCCACTGCCTGCAAAACTTGCGATCAAATGAAAGATTACGAAATTAAACTTTCAAAAATTAAGCTATTCATTTTTGCATAACTTCAGTGAGTTTAATTTTTATAAAATTATGCAATAAAATAAATTTGTTGATAAAAAATCCGTGGATTGGGTTAAAAATAGCCCGGAGAGTAAATCTTAAAACCTTGGTATCTTTTGAACGTAACCCTCGATTTGGACCTTCTTAATGGCATCCGACTTGGAATTCCAACCACAAAAAGTGTATACATGGTGTTGGGTCGATTGGTTGATAAATAAAAAAGTTATCTCAAAAAAACGTCAAAAACATTAGTTTTGTTGGATTTTGATTTGTTGAAATATCTTCGAATGACCTCGACCGATTGACTTATAAATTTAGGCAGATTAATTTCTCAATAGACCCTTTCGAGCTTGGTGTCAGACGTCTCAATCGGTTGATTCGTTCTCAAGATATCGTAAAACAAAAATATTTCTTATATGTACACACATACGGAGGTCTTTTTTTTTAAATAATCACAATTACTTCCTGGAGCTTAAAAACCTCGAAATTTAATTAAAACTTCCTTTTTTTTAATCAGACTTCTATTAGGTTATAATTTTTGAAAATTTTTCATTTCGCAAACCGGCAAGTCATATTATTCATAAAAATTCTTCAATCAAGTAAAATTTATTGAAATAAAAAATAATTTTTCAGTTAAAAAATTTTCGAGGTTCTTTTAAAATTATCTAATTATTTATCTGAAAATTTATTAAAACTAACTCAGCGATTTGTCGGTTTAAAATTTTCCATCATACATCAGACATAAGTAACCTATAATTACTGCTTGAAAATCGATGTCATCAAAGGGCACTTAAAAACTAAATATATAGATAAATTCAACCTGCCGTCGATTTCTAGGTCCTTAATGATATACCAGGACCAGAGGGTGCATGAGTTTCACCGTCAGTAATTCATCGTAACTCATAATTTGCAGTATGGATTGACAATTGCAAAAAAAGGGAAAGTCGCCAACAATGTATGAATTTGTTTGCCTACAATATGGAATTGCCTGTGCATTATTCTCTTCTGGATGACGTGACCATTCCCGGCAGTGATTGTGATTACGAACTTTAAATTTCTTTTCTTCTGGAAAATAATGCTGTTCTTAAATTTGCACTATTGTGCTCGAGTCCCTAGACAGCGGTTATGGTAAGAACACGTGGGAGTTGCAGTAGGCGGGTTTTGTAAGAAATACTGTTAAAGGTTAGGGTGATACCAAGAAAGGGTGTAACTGTGTAACTGTGGGGGTGAAATTTACCCTTCTCGGCTCTATTGCATCACGTGATGTTGCTCCTGTCGTAAATAAGTCTACTTTTAAATGGTCGTCTTTCTTATAGGCGATATACGCAAAATGAAAAAAAACTTTTTTTTTAATTTTTGCAATAAAATTAAAAAAAAAATTTTTTTATAATTGTTTTGTGATTTAGAAACAAAATTTTTAAGTTTTTATCCGGAAAATTTGCAATTACCTAAAAAAAAAAAAAAAATTTTTGTGTTGACTTTAAAAATTTTTTTCTCAAAAATTATCCAAGATATTTTGAAAAACTTTTTTTGGAAATTGTTCAGAAAAGTCTAAAGAAAATTTTAAGCCCAACCCCGAATTTTTCCGACCAATAGATTCCGAGATATTCGGGTTTGAATAAAAGGTACAAAATTTGGTACACGATTAACGATGATTGGTGCCAGGTTTTTGAAAATTTTCTTCTCAGAATCTAAACAAGATATTTGAAAATTTTTTTTCTAAAATTGTAGAGCAAAGTCTGGAGAATATTTGAAAACAATAAAAAAATTTTTTTCTTCAAAAATTTCCAGGATATTTAAAGTGAAAAAAATTAACTTTAAAAATTGGACTTTTTCTTTATTTCTCGTAATTGAGGCGTCATATTGAGTGTCTCGCGAAATAATAGAGCGCATATCTAGGTAGCCGATAAGAAGTAACTAGCCTATTTTTTTCGTAAGTTTTCGTCCAGAAAATTTGCAATTAATAATAAAATATCCCGGCCATCTTTGTCGAAGCTTAAAGGGGATAACAACCCTCTGAAAGTTTATTTGTCTCTTTTATAGAATAGCTCGTTATTCTTTCTTGGTTGGTTTCTCCATTTTCTCATCTCACAGACAGAGCCTGGCATAAATATATATAGCCTTTGTGAGAATTGAGAATAATTCCCGCTGACGACCTTCCTCGTCTTTCGGCTGGTAAGAGGGTAAGCCGCGGATGGACGTGAGGAGTGACTGAGAGGCTTAAAAATTTGCAACCCCTTGAGCTTGAACAGAAGGAACAGGAAAAGGGTTTCGTTCTCGCTGGCAACCCCCGAAAAATCATTAAAACCATCCATCCCTTTAAAACCAGCTTCTCACTCCTCCCTCGTCCTTTCTTTCCTTCGCTATCTTTATTTTGTAGACTCCCTCGGCCTCGCTCGCTCATTTATTCTTTATCTCGTTCCCTCTTAGCTTTCAGAGGAAACCCAACCCCGTAACGGCAAGTGCTGTCTTTCGTATCTGAACAAGATCCATCCCACTCACCGAGAAGACTCTGAGAATTTCATTAAATATTTCTCGAGGGTTTAAAATTATTTGAAATGCTCTCTGAAAACTCTGACGGATATTATTTACCCTCTGGTACGAATAAAAAATTTTTACCTTTTTTTTATGTCTCATTTTTCGAGATATTTATCCGCTAACATTAAATTCAATTCATTGCTAGTATACTGGAAAGCTTTAATAAATTTTTAAAAAATTATTTTTATGAAAAATTACGAGTTACGATGAATTATTGACGGTGAAACTCATGCACCCTCTGGTCCTGGTATATCATTAAGGACCTAGAAATCGACGGCAGGTTGAATTTATCTATATATTTAGTTTTTAAGTGCCCTTTGATGACATCGATTTTCAAGTAGTAATTATAGGTTACTTATGTCTGATGTATGATGGAAAATTTTAAACCGACAAATCGCTGAGTTAGTTTTAATAAATTTTCAGATAAATAATTAGATAATTTTAAAAGAACTTCGAAAATTTTTTAACTGAAAAATTATTTTTTATTTCAATAGATTTTACTTGATTGAAGAATTTTTATGAATAATATGACTTGCCGGTTTGCGAAATGAAAAATTTTCAAAAATTATAACCTAATAGAAGTCTGATTAAAAAAAAGGAAGTTTTAATTAAATTTCGAGGTTTTTAAGCTCCAGGAAGTAATTGTGATTATTTTAAAAAAAAGACCTCCGTATGTGTGTGCATATAAGAAATATTTTTGTCTTACGATATCTTGAGAACGAATCAACCGATTGAGACGCCTGACGCCAAGCTCGACAGGGTCTATTGAGAAATTAATCTGCCTAAATTTATAAGTCAATCGGCCGAGGTCATTCGAAGATATTTCAACAAATCAAAATCCAACAAAACAAATGTTTTTGACGTTTTTTTTGAGATAACTTTTTTATTTATCAACCGATCGACCCAACACCATGTATACACTTTTTGTGGTTGGAATTCCAAGTCGGATGTCATCAAGAAGGTCCAAATCGGAGAGGTTCACGGAGAGAAACATATAGGAACATATCCAAAAATTATTGGAATGGTTCCTATAATAAAATGATCATTATAGGTATCAATCCTATGCTCATTATGGGAACCATACCTATAGTTTATTGGAAACGCTCCTATACAATAATGGAATATCTTCAATATATTATGGGAATGGTTCCTATATTATAGGAATGGCTCCGATAATATTATGGGAATGTCGCACATAATAATAGAAAAATGAGAAATTTACGTTCATAATAATGAAGCAATCACTTGAAAAATATTAAGTAATTATTATATATTTTTTTGCTAATAAATGTTTTTTGTTGTAAATAAAAATAGATCTTTCACTGGAGTGAAAAAATTTCTTTTTCATAATTTTTATTCACGTGTGTACTTAATCTTAAATTGCTTCTTCCAACTCAGTTATTATTGTGTTAGATAATATTGAAAAATATTGTAGCAATTGTAAAGTTTCTCTAATAAAAGGGATATTTTGTTACTATACAATTAGTGGAGCAAAATAGATATGGAAATTCATTGTTTATTTTTACAATTTCATTTTATTTTTAAAACAAATTATTTATTTACAGTACATACGTTGAATATTTATTAAATCCGCCTTTTGGGTATGTAACTTTTATTGTTTATATCAACAATATTACTTATTTAACATATTTCAAATGATATTATTGGAAAGCAAGTTAAATTATCGAAATTACTAATAATTTCAAATGCTTCAAAGTGGTCATCGAAGTCACTAATAACTTTAGTTATAATGATAAATATCTCAATATCACTTATTAGGCATCATCACTATAATATTATAGGAATGGTTCCTATAATATTATAGAAATTATTCCTGTATATTATGGGAATGCCGATATTACAGTTATAATTATAGGTATCGTTCCTATAATTATAGGAACCATTCCCAATAATTATAGTAACATTTCCCCAACAAATTATGGGTACATTCCCATAATTTAAGTAATCGCTCCTAAAATGGGAAAACATTTTATTAAAATTATAGGAATGATTTTCACATTTTTCTCTCCGTGTACATAAAATTCCTTATTTTTAACATTTTAATTCTCCTTAAATTTAAATCCAACTTTCTCCTCCTAAAAAAAATAACTTGGTATTAAAAAACTAACGAGATATTTTTACAATTTCAGCGTTTCAGAGTTTTAGAGCGCAAGTAAGCAACCCCGTAGGTTTATTATCATCAGCGAAGGATAATAAAGGAAAGGAAGGAAAGCGCGAGGATCGAGATAACCGGTAGCACACCTACATCCACCTCGGAGTATTCTGAAAAGCTGAAACTCGGTAACGGGCTTTGGAGGAGTGAGGAGAAAAGGAAGCTTCCAGAGGAAAACTCGAGGTTTTCCTCCCCCCCCCCCCCAGTGGCACCTTCTGACAACCCACCCTCGATTTTCCTCCTCTTGCTTGGCACACCGTCACCAGAACCAGAAGCAGAAAATCCCCCTCCCCCTTTAAAGAGGAAGGGGAAGGAGAGTCGCCTTCATTAGCAAACTTTCGTTTAAAATTTTCCGAGGTACGACTAGCGGGCGCCTCGTCACTGGCTCTTTTACCACCCCGAAGTAAACTACCCGAAAATATCATCCCCTGCCCTTCTTTTCTTCCTCCTTCCACCCAATTCCGCCTTTCTCATATATAATATTATATACGTATATATTATATTCGCCGAGGGCAAAAACAAACGTTCCACCCTCAACTCGATTTCAACTTTCGAGATATAATTAATTTTTCGAGACCGCTCGGCGCCAACAACGTTTGTTGCCGTCTCATCCCCAATAACTTTTTACTCCTTCGCCTTCGCGGGTCCTTTCTCCTAGTGATGGTATTTGTTGTTTGCTCGTCTTTTTCCTCGCAAAAAAACTCTTCTCACTATTCCGCAGCTGAGCTTTCTGGTTTTTGGGTTTCTATGAATTTTACGAGGGAACGCGATACGCTGGAGGCGTCTTCGTGCCGTTATCTCTGGTACGACCTTTTGGGGTTGAACCAACGTCGAATAAATAGTAACGAAATCCTCGGGTGGTCTCGCGACTTGTCCTAAGATCTCATAAACTACGAATAACGAGATATCAACCACCAGCTAGCAGAGATACACAATGCTCCTGTATTAATCGGTGTCGGATTGTCAAAATTTAGATTTTAGATAATTAAAGAGACAAAAAAAAATAATATTAAAAATTAATCAAGTTAGTTATTTAAATTAAATAAATATTAATGGTAATAAATAAAATTTTGCTTTATTAAATAATGATTTTTGTTAAATAGCACTGTATTTTCTTATATATTGATGTTTCTTAAGATATAAGCTCATCCCGATGTTACACTTATCAAGAGCTTTCATTTGAGTACCCACATGTATTTTTTATATATTTTTTATAATATATATAAATATATGAAAAATTAATGTGAGTACTCAAATGAAAGGTCTTGATGAGTGTAACATCAGGATGAGCTTATATCTTTAAAAATGTCAATAGTTCACGAGATAGAAGATCATTTCTTATTTATGTATCTCGAGAATTTTTTCGAATTCAGCCCAAATACTTATCATAATAAATTGACTATTTAGAATGATATAAAACCTTGAAAAGGCACAAACTTAAGATCTTTGCAATGACACTAAATTTCGCTAAAAAACCCGACTTTATCATATGACTATCCTGGAGACAAAATTTTTCTCAGTAACGTGAAAAAAATTGATATTTAAACTAAAACCCAAAAATCGTATAATTTATTTGATCAAAAGTGTTGAAGCTTCCAACAGATGGCGCATGATCGCTAAATCTGCTCCTTTGTAGAGAGTTAATGCCAAATAATTAAATTTTGGTATAAAAAATGAACTAATTTTCATCTGTGATACAATAATATTATCATTAATATCTTCTATAAATCACATAAAAATAAACTACAAATAAAACGGATTCTTCAAATGAAATCACGTCGGTCGATAGCGACTAGTTAGATGCACAAACAAGATTACAAATGCATGTCAAACTCTTACTTCTCTCACGTTCTTCCTCTCATCCGACGATTTTCCACGTCGCCAAGAAAAGATTCGTCTAATCCGGAAAGCACAAGATCCAGATAATAATTCCATCCAGCAGCATCTTCACATAATCTGCACCGTTTTAATATTTTATCCGTCTGAAATAATGTTTCAGTATTATCAATTATTTACAGTAAGATCACCCCAACTAAATTGATATGTCAAATCACGACAATTACCCTTAAATAATAAAAAAATTACCCATAATTTTACAAAAAGTCTAATTTCCACCGAAAAGAATACACAAAGTGCTCTCAGCGGGCTTATTAAAACACGCTACGAATTCGCTCGGCAAAGTTTTAAATGATTTTCCCAAAGTTACCTTACCTAGCGAGTTGGTTTATTAAGAAAAGTCAATTTACCCAAAGTAAGACCTGAAATTTATAACTTTTCTTTCAGAACGTTCAATAATTACCAGAGGAGCTCTAGAAGGGGATAGAAGGGTGCTTTAGTTCATTGACCTCCCCCCAAGGTTACATAAGACCTCTGAGAAAGCAATACCTTACGTAAGAAAAATAAAAACAACGGAAGCCAAAAACAAACGCGTTGAAAAGAAGAAGGAGGGTGGCTCGCTCGGTGAATCAATAAGAACTGTTTCCTCAACACCCTCTCTAGCGACGGTCGCCCGGTGGATGCCCGCCTACTAAACTTCCAGCTCCTCAGTTTTCTCCCCTTTTTCCTTTTATTGCCCCGGGAGAGGAGAGAGAAGAGTAAAGAGGATCCAGAGCAGCTCCGAGCTGAGAAAGGGGCTCTAAGTAGGGGCTGGTTGGCCGGCTGGTATCCCAAGCAGCTCTCGAAGGTGGTGGGACGCGGCCATCTTTATTTCTCTCCTTCTTTTACCTTCGTCTCTTTCTCCAGCATCCGTCTTGCAGATTCCATTAAAACCTCGTCCACCTTGTTCTTATTTTTCCTCCTTTTCCCCTTTTCCCGCCTTTTTCCTATTATGGCGCCCAAAAAAAAATTCTCCACCTTGATTCTATTCCCGGTAACGTGATTTGCCAATAGAGATCCTCAAAGTACCATCGATCGTAGTTACCCAAAGAAAACGGTACGCAATAGAGGTAATGGAGGTCTGCCCAGTAATAATAAAAAATAGTTATTGGGAACAAAGCGTTGAGAACATCAAAGGAACAACGATGTCTCGTAATTGTCAAGCTGAAATTGTTTTACGACTAATTGGTAAATCGATATACACTGGCAACATCTTCCAAAAGATGTTGCCAAGGTAATAAAAAAAAAAAAAAAAAAAAAAAAAAAAAAATAAAAATAAAATTGTTAATTAAAAGCCTACTAGGGTAATAAGTCTGAGACACCCACCAAAACACAAGTTAGCTTGGTACTGATGCGAAATAAAACAGATGCTTGATTACCCTTGCTCGCCTGACTATACACTTGTTTCCAACTCGCCGATTTTCCTCACTGGTAATGGATCTAGAAAAAAGAAAAAAAAAAAATTTCCTCTCTGGCCACAAATAAAATTAATTTTTCAGATGTTGATTATTCATAACAACATTAAAAGCATAAAGCTATCTTCTTTCCCATAAAATCTTCATTCGTACTGTCGCTCCTAATTTAAATGGGAAATTTAAGTCGACTTTAAATTGGAGTTATGCGACAAATGTTGGATAGTAGTTTTGGGCGCCAGGAGTTACTTTTTGCATACTTGTCAGTTTTTACCATCAGTCTTTAGGCGAGGAATAATGAAAAGAGGAGATTTTGAAGGAAAAGGAGGAGAAGTGATCAATGGAGCTTGCAGAAAGCGAGAAACTACAATAGACAAGCTCGATTGAGTCCACTGTGTGTCTGCGGTCCACCGAAATTGATCCGGCAACATCGCGTCTCTTCATCCCTCTTCCTCTTTCCTTTCCGTGAAAACACACATCGGTTTTCACGCCCTCCCCTTACTTATTCTTACCTACGGCTGTCAAGCTCCTTCCGGCAAGCTCGGCTACTTGCTTCGGTCCATTGACGTCGGCTCCTTTGTCTCTTGGAGGCTTTTTAACTAAAGTTTTCCTCGAATGGCGCCCAAGAGAACGATTTTTTTTTTTTTTTATAGGTGTCCTGTAAAAAGCTATCAAAGGGCTTTGAAGCTCTCCCGTTTCTTAGCAGAAAGTTCTTCGACGTCTTCGGAGTTTTCCAGGCGTCTCTGTGAATTCCAATTAAAATTTTGTTCTCTAAAAACAGAAGAGTCCTGGAGGATGAATGGATGAAACGAAGTGGGTGGAACCCAGCACCATCGGTGAGGTGAACAAGGTAGCTTGGGGTGTTCCACCGAAAGGAACGGGGCGGCTTTCCAGACTCGCTGCCGGAGGGTAGCGCAGGGAAGCGGGATCTCGGGTTCAAGAAACGAGCAAGAAAGTAGATTATAAAAGCAAGAGAGAGAACGTAATTAAAAAAGGGGCGGAACACTACGACGTACTCTTATTCCAGATACGGAAAATATAAGGGGTAGTTTTAGTTTGAGATGCGAAAGGAGAAGGGGCAATGGCTACCCTGTTCTCCAGCTTGGAAAAAATTCGTTTCAATAATTAAGTACAGATTTTATATTTATTACAAATTAGCTCTTCATGCAAATCTAGTAGCACGAAAAAAAAGGCTTAGATATGAAGAAAATAAATAATTCAGACATCATTACATACCAAAATATCAAATTTATCCAGAAATCGTCGAAAATGACCAAAATTTGTAAAAAAAAAATTTTTTTTATTTTTTTCTGAACTCCCTTAATTCTTTTTTGCATCTCTAAGCAATTTTCTGGGGACCAGAAAGGTGTAAATTGATGATACAAGGGTTAAAAAAATTTATTTTCAATGATAAGAGCCTCCAAAACACGAATTTTTTAAAAAATCGATGACCTTGAACATACCTAACAAAGAAAACTTTTTTTGCAATTAAAATTAAGGTCTCAAATTTTCAGGAGATCTTTTTGCAAGTATCTAGTATCCTCTCAAGTACATTAAGATGGATAATAACTATAGCAGGTGCCTGAAAAGAATTCCAATAAATAAAAAAAATTTTTTTCTTACTTTTTTTTATGCTATCGATTATAAAAACACTCATTCTTTTTCTCAGCGGCTAAAATCAAAGTGTGCAGGAGTAAGACGAAGAATAACTACCCCTGTAACGCAAAACTCGAAGATTAATAAGTAAAAATAGTTGAATAGCTTTGGAACTAAAATGAACTTAATTATTGAAACCGATATTTTCAATAGAGTCAACTAAGACGCTACCAATTATTTTTTTTTTGTAAAAGAATTCCAAGGATACATCACTCCTTCTACCTCCTACTTCTAGGGTTTTTCTTTCAGTAAACTGTCATCTACCTGGTGCGGTAACGACAGCTTTGTAAATTCTTTTCTCCGGACCGGGGGGTGAGACGACAGCTTCGGAAGAAAAGTTGTCGGATCGATACTGCCGAGAAAAAGATAAGAGAAAGCCGGGAAAGGGAGCTAAGGAAAAGTAAAGTTTTACTGGTGGGGAGGTGTAACGGTTTAAGGATTAAGGAGAACTGAGCGCGGTCCGCCCCGTAGGGGGGAGTTGATATTTAAATCTCCCCTTTTATAATTTCACCTCGTCCATACTGAGCTCGGGGCACCCCTCCCACTCCAAAGCCTCCTACTTCTGTTTCAACTCAGTCTCCTACCCTTATTCAACGTCACCCTCGCTCTTTATAGTCTCGCCCGCTTTGCCGTTCTTTCTCTCACGGTTCTTTTCTTCGTTCTCTCTCTCGAGCTCACCTAGCACGCCAACGCTTCGCCGGCCGCCATCATGAAAATATTAAGAACTCGGAAAATGGCCGCCGTCTAAGAAAATTAAAATAAGAAAAGGTGTTGTGTAACTAATTAGTCCTTTTAAATTGCTATGGGCGATAGTTGGATTATTTTTCTTATTTTAATGATGATAAGGGCTGGAATAAAAAATCCTGATTGATGATTTAAGGGGGGTAGGTGTAACGACCCGTTGTAAGGATCTGATTTTTGGGTGAAAGTTTGCGGAATCTTGAACGGCTGGAAGATATGTGGGTGAAAGCAAAAGTTAAACGCTCGTACGCGTTGTAGTGTGACAGCTCTGAAGGGTGACGACATCAAGGGGGTGAGATTTGTCCCACATTCGCTGCTCTCTACGCTTCCAAGTGTGTGGAACGTGACACAGAGGAGCTTGGAGAATTTGGAAACTTTTTTTTTTATTTTTTTTTTTTTTTTTCTAGGAGGAAAAATACGGTGATAAATTTATGCAACTCCAAGGATGACTTCCACGTCGTAGAGCAGCATTAACGGTAATATGTCTTCGTCAGCGGACGCCATCTTAGCTGAAGTAAGAAGGAGTTCTCAGCTGGGGGTGGGCATGAAACGATTAAGAAAATGAAGATGGATACTATGGGATAAAGGAGATATAGCTCGGGTGGTCGATGGTACTCTCCATCTCTCAGGATGATGGTAAAGAGATGAGTGTAAGGGGTGGTGTGAGCGTAAACCGATGAGAAGAACCTCCTCGAGTGGTGTCTGAGTACAAGAGAGTGGCAAGAGGGCGATCAGCAAGAAATAGCTTAGAAGAGCGTTTGATCGGCTGGAAGATACTCGACACGTCGGTTTAATCATTTGGAATCATTCTCCAAACACCCTCATTTATTTTACCGTGTCGTTAGCTCAACTCTGTTTAATTAACTGTTTATTTTTACTGATTAATCTTACAGGGGTGGTTATTTGTCGTCTTACTCCTACATACTTTGATTTTAGCCGTTGAGAAAAAGGATGACGTCTAAACCGTCTTTTTATAATCAATAGTACAAAAAAGTGTAAAAACAAATTTTTTTTTTTAGTAGAATTTTTTTCAGGCACTTGCTGCTGTTATTATCCATCTTAATGTACTTGAGAGGATACTAGACACTTCCAAAAAGATCTCCTGAAAATTTGAGGCCTTAATTTTAATTACAAAAAAAGTTTTCTTTGTTAGGTATTTTCAAGATCATCGATAAATTTTTTAAATTTGATATTTTGGTATGTATTTTTGGATTTTTAAATAAAGTTATCAATTTTTTCGCATAAATTTATGAGTGAGTTATTTATTTTATCAAATTTGTCACACAATTCCAAAAAAATAAATGTTAAAATTAAAAAATAAATAAAATTTTGATAATAATTGGAAGCTTTTAATTTTGTTTTTAATTTCAGACTTGAATAAGGATGAGTTTAGTCGTAAATAGATATTGTGAAGGAAGACATTAAAATTTTTTTATAATAAAATAATTAATGTGGTAAGTTTTATGGTACTAAAATATTCACGAATTACGGAAAGGTTTCTCTATAAAGACAATCGTAAAATTACAGCAATGCGTCAATCAAAAAATACTTGAAATTTCTGGCAGTAAAAAGCGTAATATTAACCAAAAAAAAAAAAAAAAAAAAAAGTAAATTATCAGTCACTGTCACAATAACAAATAAAATAGACAAGGGTTCCATCTTAGGAATAATTTTTCATGTAACAACCCTCCTGAAAGATCCCCAGCGTAGAATCTTATTCTGGAAATAAATTACCAGTATAAGGGCTTGACTCAGTTTCCATTGGAGGGATCTACTCAAGATGAGTAATAAAATTTTTTATTAATCATTAGTAGCGAAGGGGATAAAAAAATAATGATCGTAAGGAAAGTACATCGGCTTTAACGCACGACATTAATGTTTTTGTTGGTGGTTTGTGCGGCGGGGAAGTAAACAAGTGATACCCTGCTCACACAAGTGCTCACACTAAACTTGTTTCCACTACACCTTGGTTGTATATACACACGCCTTACCTACAGTAAAGCTGAAGCACCGAGTAACTGAGTAGCACAACGTCATTCACATCAGGCTATATATATAATCGAGTAGAGGATGCATTTACTCTCACTCCACTCGATGTCTGTGTCTCCTTGCAACCACTTTCGAACCCCTTTTAACTCTCATTTTAATTTTATTGTACACCTATTATTGTTTATTTAGGTTCTATTATCGCTCTGTGTCCTTAGAAGGCACCAAAAAATCCAGTTATACCTTTTTTTGACCAAAAAAATATGAACCGTTGCATTCAATTTTATTCTGACCAGGTCTATAATTTTTTTCATCCCCTTAAAATTATTATTAACCATCTTAAAATACTCTAGACAATACTACATACTTTGAAAAAGATCTCCTGAAAATTTGAGACCTTAATTTTAATTACAAAAAAAGTTTTCTTTGTTAGGTATTTTCAAGGTCACCGATTTTTTCAAAAATTCGTGTTTTGAAGGCTCTTATCACTGAAAATAAATTTTTTTAATCCTTGTATCATCAAGTTACACCTCTCAGGCCTTCAGAAAATTGCTTAGGGATGCAAAAAAAAATTAAGGGAGTTCAGGAAAAAATAAAAAAAAAAATTTTTTTTAAATAATGTAAAAAATAGCTGGTTATGTTAAATTTATGGTCAAATTATCAATTAAAATTTATGAGAAAAATTTCTTCTTAATCACAAAGGCTCATTAAAAATCTAATTAAAAAATCCAGATATCCAAATCCACATATCGACATTATTTTCCCAGTTTCAATCTTCATCTCCCCATCCCTTAACTACCTCAACCCCAAAATTAAAATAATTAAATCACGTTCCATTAATATAAGTACACGATAAAAATAATTAGATTGAATACTGTCAGCGGATAATTTGAAATCGAATAGCAACTTAATCCAGTGTCCCACCAGAGTTTAAAAAAAACGAAACAATCATGTATGAAAAGGGTTGTGAAAAGAATATATATGAAAATTGGACACTGATACTCTTGTGTCGGCAGTGGCTTGTGCGGTTTTTCCAACTCACCCCACAGATCAGCCACACGAGGGAAAAAACCCGTTACTGAGCTGGGGGTGGAGGTATTTTTATTTCCCGCGTTTATCGAGTAAAAAACACAGCTCTTTCAATGCCCCAGGCACACTGTGCGTGTTTATACGTTAAATATTTCACACTCTGATTTAATGACCCGAAAAACAAACCCGCAACACTCTACAAACATTTTTAATCCGATATCATCCATCGTTTATCCACTAAATTATTTATAAATTTTCTCGGTTTTTTTTCAGGTATCCCACACTGTTATTTACCACTACTATGCAAACTATATCACACTAGATACTTCAAAAAAAGTTCCCTGAAAATTTGAGGTCTTAATTTTAATTACAAAAAAAGTTTTCTTTGTTAGGAATTTTCAAGGTTACCGATTTTTTTTAAAATTCGTCTTTTGGAGGCTCTTATCATTGAAAATAAATTTTTTTAACCCTTGTATCATCAAGTTACACCTCTCAGGCCCTCAGAAAATTGCTTAGGGATGCAAAAAAAAATTAAGGGAGGTCAGAAAAAAATAAAAAAATTTTTTTTTTTTTAATTTTGGTTATTTTCGACGATTTCTGGAGAAAGAGTGTTAAAAAGCACCATTTTTTGGTACAATTAAGCCAAGTTCAAACAATTAGAGTGTAAATGGAGCCAAAAATATCACTTAAAAAAAAAAGGAGAACAGTATCTTAATTCTCGAGGTTAATCCAGGAATTTACAAAGCCAAAAAAGTTAGCTCGTAAAGGGATTGAAAGTAAAAACAAAAGGCAGCCTTGCATGCCTGACAAACTGACAACAGTACACAGAAACGACTTTCTGCAAGAACGTTATCCTTATGCGTATGTACTTTTCCGTTACGTGTTCCATTTACACATATATACCTCCTGGATGGTTAAGAGGGTCGCGGTAATCCTCCAGATTAAGATAAACCCTAAAAATGTAACGCTAAGTCGCCAACTTAACTACATAAGATTCTCCAAATGCACTACACGACGTGAACTCGTTAATTTTCTACTTCCAAAGGCAATTATCCCGAAAAAAAAAAATAATTTCTCCATCAAAATTTCTCCTTAAAATTAAACGAAACCAATTCGTAAAGTTTGAGGATGAAGCTGGGGGCTGGAGGTTGGAACTGCTGGAAGAAAAAGGACATAAAGTAGAAGACCGAGGGGTGATTCGGTTAGGCGGGTGGTCCCGCGGAGTTTAAGGTGGTAGTTGGAGCCGTAAATTTTGTGAGCGCAAGTTAAAGGCCGCGGGCGAGCCACCCCAAGCCACCCCAGCCCAACTCGCATCAGCTTCTTCTTCATCTTCCACCACCCCCCCCCCTCTTCTCTTCGGGCTCCTGACGCCCCTCTCGGGTCTTTTCGTCTGGTATCTTTCTACCATCTTCTATCAATAATTCGAGAATGGCGGAGACCAGGTTCGTTGGTACTTGCGCCACGTAAACTTGGTTGCTAAATTTTCGTTCGATCCAACGCGAGATTATTCTTCCCTCTTAACTCAATTATAAGGGTAGCTAAAATTTTCATTAAATTCCCCGTCTGGAAATTGTTTAAATTACAAAAAAAAACACCCTTTTTTATACATTCTACCTCATTTTAAATGTGAGCTTCACTCTGACTATTTTATTAAAATTAAATTTTTAATAAAATAAAAAAAATATTTAACTCGTGAAAACACGGAGAAAAGGAAACAGAGGAACGGAATGGTCGACGTTGTATGCAGATTTGCGAAATAAATGCCCAAAAGTTTTGACTATAATTCTAACGCGTGAAATCTAGTCTCTCCTCCTACCTTTCGAGTCTGGACCACTTCTTCATGCCTTACACCCTCTTTAACCTCACTGGCAAACTATTTCTAACATTATTCGTCCTCGCGCTCTGAAAATCCTTACGAAATTCCATTATTTAAAAAAAAAAATTTTTTTTTATTTTTTTTCTGACCTCCCTTAATTTTTTTTTGCATCTCTAAGTAATTTTCTGAGCGCCAGAGAGGTGTAACTTGATAATACAAGGGTTAAAAGAATTTATTTTTAATAATAAGATCCTTTAAAATACGAATTTTTGAAAAAATCGGTGACCTTGAAAATACCTAACAAAGAAAACTTTTTTTGTAATTAATTTTAAGGGCTGAAATTTTCAGGAGACTTTTTTTGAAGTGTCTAGCGTGATATAAAGTGCTAATTGATAGATAAGAATAATATTGGGTGCCTGAAAAAAATTCTAGAAAATTGAAAAAAAATTTTTTTGGTTGAATTTGAGCAGTTTTAGATTGTAAAGGTCTCTAATATGAATTATTTTAAAAATTTGTGAAGTTTAAAGAAAAATATGTTATATATTTTGACTTTAGTATATTTTATAGTAAAAGCAGTAGTTTTTGTGGTAACATTATAGAATATAGAAGGCTTTCAACCCTCTCAGAAAATGACTAGAGCACAAGGAAGAGGAACATGCATCGCGGTCGCTCGAGTGCAATGAAATTAGATGCTGCGTCTAACAGGCGCCTCGGTACTTGACACAATTGGTTGGTTACTTTCAAAGGCAAACCTCTTCGTGTATTATTGAACAATGTTTAACCTACTATGTTGAGTGTTGCTATTATTATTTCCCTTTTGCATAAAATTTAATGGCACAATTTATCAAAAAAGGAACAAGCATACATTGGATATCCATAAGAAAGATGGAAATAATTTAAACTTTTTGTCGGGACACAAAGCCAGTATGTTTTCACTCAAGAACGGGTTAGCCGCGATTCCGGGCAGGGGTAGCTGGTAATTTTTCACTTTAACCTTCCTTGCCTCTCAGCATCCCCGTTGACATTTCCACCCCCTATTTGTATCTGGGAGCCACGAGCGCCGGACGCTGGCGACCACTTCATAAAATTACTTTATTACTCGTCCGGCCGGACTCTACCGTTTGCCAATTTTTTTCCTCGACATATGTCTCAGTGTCCTTAAAAACCACTACCATTTATCAAACCTTTCCTGCTGCAGTGCTTTTTTATTTCCATATCAAATACCGATATTTTGTAACTAACAAAAAATTAAATTACACTCATAGGAGACTTTGTTGGAATATTTATTAATTTTTTGTATTAAAAAAAAATTAATAACAAATTTATTAACATATTCATTAATTAACAAGCCAAATTATCACAAAATTTTCTTGAAAGAGTAAAAAAAAAGATTTTTTACTTTAGAACTAAATACTAAAAAAATTAAATCTCTACTAGTGAGAAGATTTAGCGACCAAACGCCACCTGTTGGAATTTTTCGGAACTAAATTTGGTAAAAAATTATATTTAGACATTTCTAACCATGAAAGAGCTGCAATATTAGAAATTTATCAATTTTTTTATTTTTAACAAATAATTTATATTAAATTTATTATTGTTATTAATATGTACATCAATTAACATGTTAAATTGTAAATAAATTGTCTCATAAGCTTCTTAGAAGTGTCAAACAATTATTTTTGCCTCAGAACTAAATATTTGACAAATCAAATCTCTAATAGTGAGAAAATTAGCGACCAAACGCCACCTGTTGGAAATTTTTGGAACTAAATTTTGTAAAAAAGTTATATTTAGATATTTTTGACCTTGTAATGTTTAAGAGGGGGTTATTAAGTCATTTTTAAGCTAGATATGGCCAATTTTCATACAAAACTTTATAATAACTTTTTTTTGGGAATATAATCTTAAAAAAAATTCATTTAATTTTAAAAAAGCCTTCCATTAGTGTATCTATCGCTAATGTCTGGGCAATTCACCCCTGAATATTCAATCCCTGGTCAACTCACCCCTAAATTTCGTCCTCTATTAGAAAGTGCTATTTCACCCTTGAAAAGTCATCCTACGGCCATTTCACCCTTAAAAATTTATTTATCGGTCATTTCATCGAAAAATGAGAAAATTTTTTAATTTTAAACGTCAATTAATAAAAAATGACCTCAAAAATAGAGTTAAAAAATTACAAAGTAACTTTCTTGCTTATATTAAATATCTAGTTGAGGTTCGTAAAGTTGTAATAATTTCGGCAATAAATAAAAAGATCAAGGGTCGCCATAACTTAGGGGTATTAGATTACAAGTTTAACATCTGCAGAATCTCGGACTGTGCTCATAAATATCAGTTAGAAATAAAATAGCGCAAGACCCTTCCACTTTTCATTTTCTTGGTTCTTATTGGGGTATTCTGGGTTCTGCTTTCCCGGCAGGCTCTTTTTACTCGATCCTGTTTCTGCTGCTTGGCACTATTTCTTATTTTACCTCCTTTACGCAAGCACTAACACAAAGACAGAGATATATATTATATATCATACTTTAGACCAGCCGCAAAATAATATAAGTAAGTACACTGTTTTATATGGTTAGACAAACACTTAAATTTATTACTGTTGCAAAGATATTTATCGTCCGTATTATTTATTCCTTCTCATTGATTTCTCTCCATTTTTTAGGTTGAAAAATAATTTTTTTTCAATTTTGCAATTCAAACTTCAAATATTTTGAAAAAAAAAAATTTTTATTTTTTTCTGAACTCCCTTAATTTTTTTTTTTTGCATCCCTAAGCAATTTTCTGAAGGCTAAAGAGGTGTAACTTGATGATACAAGGGTTAAAAAAATTTATTTTCAATGATAAGAGCCTTTAAAACTCGAATTTTTGAAAAAATCGGTGACCTTGAAAATACCTAACAAAGAAAACTTTTTTTGTAATTAAAATTAAGAGCTAAAATTTTCAGGAGACTTTTTTTAAAGTGTCTTGCGTGATATAAAGTGCTAATTGATGGGTAAAAATAATATTGGGTGCCTGAAAAAAATTCTAGAAATTTTTTTTCAGTATTATTTGCGCAATTTTGCATTAAAAATGATTTTAAAAGATAATTTTGGTGAAAATTGTTATTTTAATTAAAAAAAACAAAAAGATAATTGATAATAGAGTTTCAATAGATCTTTTGGGTATAATAAAATACTATATATAATTTTGCAATTCAAAAAAACTATTTTAAAAAATTGCATGTAATTTTTTATTAAAACTAATGAAAAAAATATAATTTTTGCTGAACATTAAGAGCCGCCTCGCAACTACAAGCTTCAAAATAAATTCAACAGATGGCGGCATTTGTCGGTAAGAATTTAAAAAGGTATTCTTAAAAAAAACTTCCTGTTTTATCTTAGATTGCTTTTATATAATTGCGATCTGTAATAAATTTTTAAATATTGAAATTAAAATTAAAAAATAGGAATTAGGTAAAAATTTAGTCGTAGTGAGAAGATTTAATTGACGATAATAGTGAGGAGATAACTGAATTAAAAAAGGTGTTCTTTTTGCAACTATAGATTCAGTTATGAACCTTTTAACGTTCTTTTAAATTTATAATAGGATTCAGGTTGTGTTTTTACGAGCAGAGTGTTTTGCTATAAACATTAACTACAAAAGCTTGATGCCCTCTTTTGTTTATCGTTCACCCATACTTTTTATCGTCTATTTTGTCCTTTATTTTATTATCATTTTTATCATTTTGTTTTATTCACTTCATTGTTTCTCGGTAAATTTAATACCCACCTTTTTTTTTCTTTTGCCTGTGCTTTTATTTTGGATAAGCGATAAATTTGTTTACTTTTTTTTATTTAATTTATTTATTATAGTTATTACATAAAAACGGAATCAAAGAGTCAACTATAGCTTAATATATTTTTTTTTTCAATTTCAAACATTAAAAAAATTCTTTCAAAAGTACTAACATATTTTTTCAATAATAGTCTTATGTGATCATATATGAAGCATATATGGTTTTAAGTAAACATATCTAACCACGTATAAAATTATATGATCATATGTATGGCACATATGGCAATATTTAACCATATATGGCACATATGGCAATATACTGCCATATATAGTCATGTGTATAGCCCATATGGCAATATATGGTCATATATATGACACGTATAGCAATATTTAACCATATATGGCACATATGGCAACACATTACCATATATGGTCATGTATATGGCACATATGGCAATATATAGCCATATATGGTCTTGTATATGGCACATATAGCAACACATTACCATATATGATCAGATATATGGCAGTATATTGCCATATATGGTCATCTATATGGCCCATATGGCAATATATTGCCATATATGGTAAACATGGCAATAATTAACTACCATATATGAAGCTATAAGATCATATATATGGCACATATGGCAATACTTAACCATATAGGATCACATATATGGCACATATAGCAATACTTAACCATAAATGATCATATATATGACACATATGGCAATAGTTAACCATATATGGCACATATGGCAATACTCAACTATATATAAAGCTATATGATCATATATATGACAGATATGGCTATAATTAACCATATGTAGCCATATATGAAATTATCTGATCGAATATATGGCATATATAGCAATAATTAACCATATATGACTATATATGGAGCATATGGGATTTTATTATTGTATATAATGTATGATGTTTTTATATGAATCATATATAAAAATATATCTGAGATATTTAATATATGTTAACTGACACAGATATAATATCTAATAAAAAAAACATTGATATGGAGGGTATTATAAGGATGTATATAAATTATTTTTATAAAAAAAATATAGGACGTTTCGTAATAATAAAAGAAAAACAGTATAAGAATTCTTAGGTATTTTTATTGATTTGCGTTTGCGAGGGGCATCTAAGGGGCGCGAATCCTCGTTCTTACCCCCACCAAAGAAAAGTCACCCTCCCTCAATTTATTTCCCCAGCAAGATTTTTCCTTCTTATTATTCTTACTCTTATTATAAAAAAAAAAAAAATCAACTAAGTATAAAAATAATTCCTCGATAAAAGCAAATAATTATCAATTCGCTGTCGGATTTTTTATTCCAAAACTTTACCGTACAATAATCGAGGGTCAAGTATTTTTTGACGACGCGGTTGGGGTGAAATTTATAGGGTCGGATGTCGGATGAAAAAAGGACCCGTTAAACGAGGGGATAATAGCTCACCTGTGGATAAAAAACCGCTTGGTAATAAAAGGTAAAAAAAAAAGCGTCTACACACTGCCGCAGGCGAGAGAGTGTGAAAAAAGCCGCGACAGTGGCCACCTGTAGAAAAAATGGGGTGAGGAGAATGTGGATATGCAGATATAGAGATGGGGTGCATGCCAGTTTGCCAGTAGGGGTGAAAAAAGATGCGCGCGCTTTTTACGCTCGAATACTGTGTATTTATATACATATATGTGTGTATGTGGGTAGTTTACCCTCGGGAATCTCGGTGGCGCGTGCCTGGAGTCTGGAACGTTTGCTTGAGGCAAGTGTCGAGGGCACAGCCAAGTGGGCCACCTTTTTTTTCACACTCTGGGGACGTTCTGGGCCATAAAAACCCGGCTGTTTTTTTTCTTTCTACTTCTGTTTGTAAACAGACGAGTTTTTATTGGCCAAAAGGATAAAAAAAGTAGGTTGTTTCTTTTTCTCGACGAATATAAACATGAGAGACAGAAAAAATGCAAAGAAAGAGATAAATATTCTTTCCAACAAGCTTAATACCATTTAAAACCATATTGGGAGTTAATTTTTAATATTATTCGTATTGTTCCTCTAAAAATCATCGAAAATACCCAAAATTTTGAAAAAAAAAATTTTTTTTATTTTTTTCTGAACCCCCTTAATGTTTTTTTGCATCCCTTAGCAATTTTCTGAGGACCAGAGAGGTGTAACTTGACGATACAAGGGTTAAAAAAATTTATTTTCAATGATAAGAGCCTCTAAAACACGAATTTTTGAAAAAATCGGTGACCTTGAAAATACCTAACAAAGAAAACTTTTTTAGTAATTAATTTTAAGGGCTGAAATTTTCAGGAGACTTTTTTTGAAGTGTCTAGCGTGGTATAAAGTGCTAATTAATAGGTAAGAATAATTATGGGTGCCTGAAAAAAATTCAAGAAATTTTTTTTCAATATTATTTGCGTACTATTGGATTAAAAATGATTTTAGAGGATAATTTTGATGAAAATTGTTATTTTAATTGAAGAAAAATGACGATAGAGTTTCAATGGATCTTTTGGGTATAAAAAAAAATATTTTGTAGTAAAAAAAGAAAATCGATGGAACAATATCACTTACAGGAAATAATTATCATGAAATTAAATTTCCTACAGCAACCTCGAACAATTTGTTTAAGAACAAAAAAAGGTAAAAGAAAAAAATTAATAATAATTTGGGAGATCTCTCATGCGCAATTATTGCAAGTTTTGTTTCTCGAGAGTCTACTGCTCGAGTACAGGCGATTCGTTAGCCAACTTTTTCACGCTACGAAATAAAGGCAATTAAAGTTTAAGACGTCGTTCACTGGCTCGAGGGTAAGACGTAAAAAGAGTGGAAGAGTGAAAGAGTGAAGAAAGGGGATGAAAAAAGAGAAAACAAATTTTCTATCTTCCTCGGTTCTTTAAGGGGGGGCCGCGGGTGTAAGGGGATGAAAACCGGTGGCTGGTTTTTGTCATTTGAAATATGCCAAGGGGCTGCCGGCAAGGAATGATAAAATGGCGCCCACAGACAATAGAAACGATTTTTCCTTTTCCTTAACTATATACTCTCTTAGATTTTATTTTGTCATTGTCTCCTCGGCCTCATACTTCTTGATACTCTTTATCACTTCCACCCCTTTGTGCCTCCCTCTTCAATCTCTCTCTCTCTCTCTCTCTCTCTCTCTCTCTCTCTCTCTCTTTTTCTCTCTTGCCTGTCCTTAGTCCTTTTATTATTCAGTATTTATAGTTTTTTATATTATTTTTATTTATTTAGAATCATGCAGCGACGGCTTCGTTACTCCGGTACTCTCTAGTCGGTCCTTTCATCCAGCCACTGCCGCCACTACTTTCTTACCCGCTTTTGTTTCCTTTCACTAGAACGACCACCACCAAGGACCTCTGTAGGATATCTTTCAACCGACGCGTTATAAAGAATCAACCGAGTACGAGAGACCGATTTACTTAAATAGAAACACTTTGTCAGCTTTAAGTACTTTTTAATATCTTCTTTTACTTTTTTTCTTTAAATAATAATAATAATAATCTATATTATTAAGAAAATAAGCTAAATGACCTTATATCTCGTGAATTATTGACATTTTTAAAGATATAAGCTCATCCCGATGTTACACTTCTCAAGACCTTTCATTTGAGTACCCACATGCATTTTTGATATATTTTTCATATATACATATATATAATATATATATAAATATATAAAATATATATGAAAAATTGATGTGGTTACTCAAATAAAAGGTCTCAATGAGTGTAACATCGAGATGAGCTTAGGTATATCACTAAAAATTTCAATAGTTCACAAGATACAAGGTCGTTCCTTAATTATGTTAAATTGCACTGTACTTTCTTTAATATTGACATTTTTAAAGATATAAGCTCATCCTGATGATACTCTCATCAAGAGCTTTCATTTGAGTACCCTCATCAATTTTTCATATATATCATATATTTATATATATTATATATATGTATATATGAAAAATGTATAAAAAAATGCATGTGGGTACTCAAATGAAAGCTCTTGATGAATATAAAATCAAAATGAGCTTATATTTTTAAAATAAATATTATATATATGTATATATGAAAAATATATAAAAATTGATGTGCGTACTCAAATGAAAGCTCTTGATGAGTATAACATCAAAATGAGCTTATATCTTAAAAAAAGTTAATATTTAAAAAAGTACAGTGCAATTTAACAAAATTAATCATTTTATTTATTTATAATTCATAATAAATTTTTTAAAACGTCTTATCAGTTTTAAAACACAGGACTTAATAATAATAATAATAATAATAATAATAATAATAATCCTATTAGAAGTTGATGAAATTGAAAAATAACTTTATTAAAAACTTTTATTAAAAAATTACAAATTAATTTTCTACAAAAAATTACATTAAAAAAGTAAAATAATTTTTTACTCGATTAAAAAACTTTCCACACAAATGGAGTATATATGTTTGTACAAGTATATAAGCGTTATTCAATGTCGAATTTTTGTTTTAGTAACCTGGTTCACCCTTTTGCACTTAAACTTTTTATTTACTTGGCCCGTGAGTTTTCCATCAGTGCAACTTTATTTCCTCCACTGGCAGCATAAATTTTCTCATAGTCTTTGACCTCGTCTTTCTTCTTTTCTGCAAAAGAAAAACAATTGCTTTAACAATCATGATTTATGATTACAAAGTAAAACTTTTTTTATTTTTTTAAAATTCACCTTAAAAAAAAAAAAAATCAATAATTTATTTTCTAAATAAATAAATAAATAAATAAAAATTATCAAAGGGGTGAAAGAAAACGAAAGGGTCCGATCTTAAGAGCGCGAAACACAAGTTCTCAAGTTCGATATAGGGTTGAAACATTTATTCAGATTCCCTTTCTAATTCAAACCGAAAACTCTTAAGCAGTCCAATTTAAGTGTATATTTAGTATATTACAAAATACTTGAGGAGCGGAGAGCCATCGGCCATTTTATCTCTCTTTCATCCCGGGGATCGAGATAGGGGGTGGCAAAATGTATTCCCGGTTCTTCAGTTGCGGGAGAAAGAAAGAAAGAAGTGCAAAAAAAAAAGGCAACGAAAGACAAGGAACAGAGTTTGAACGTGAAAAACAAAGACCGAGAATTAAAACGTCAGAAAAAGCCTTAATCTGTCTCTCTTTTTGCTCGCCTACATTTCCATGGCCTCCCCTCTACTCATCTGGATTTAATTCCCCACTTTCTGATGGCCGATGGGCGATGGGGAATGAAAAGTCCTAAGGAAAAGTCTGCTACGAGCAAAATGGTTCCCAACTTTTTTTTTTACCTTTTATCTTCTTCCATCTTATCACGTCCAGCTCCTTTTCTTTCTATTATTTTTTTTTCCTTCCTCCTCCTTTTACTGAGTAAAAAGCTCTTTGTCCTGAATTAATGAGCTTTACTTTTTTCGAAATTATTTTTAACCAAGGTTAATTAGTTATTTCATTTTAGGGCTTACAATAGTTATCAAAGTGTGTATTTTATGTTTCAGCCACTGATTTTACGGCTTATAGAGTTCACAAGCCTCGGAGTTTTAAAAGTTTTATAAAAGTTAAGACGTCACAATTCATCACGACTTACTTGACTCTTTTTTATATTATTTAAATCCTATTTTCGGTTTGAATTTAAAAAAAATTAATTTAATCCGCTTGTTAGTTATAAAAAAGGCTTCTAAAATTTTTTCCAATATTAATTCAATATTTAATAAATTTTTATGTTCTTTATATTAATTTCAAATTTTTCTATTTATATAGCCAGTAAAATATTGATTAAAAAATTTATTTTGATTTTTTGGACCTCAAAAATGTATAAATTATTGTAAAAATTAATTTTTGTGTCGCCTAATTAAGAATTAGGTGTGAAAACTATGTTTAGTTTGTATATCAACTGAATAAATATGTAGTTTGGCAAAAAAAAAATTCTATATAATTTTTTCCGTGAAATCAGAGAGGTGTAACTTGATACAAGGGTTAAAATAATTTATTTTCAGTGATAAGAGGCTTTAAAACACGAATTTTTTAAAAAACAAATTTTTTTTATTTTTTTCTGACCTCCCTTAATTTTTTTTTGTATCATTTAGCAATTTCCTAAGGGTCAGAGAGGTTTGACTTGATGATACAAGGATTAAAAAAATTTATTTTCAATGATAAGAGCCTTTAAAACACGAATTTTTGAAAAAATCGATGACCTTGAAAATACCTAACAAAGAAAACTTTTTTTGTAATTAAAATTAAGGTCTGAAATTTTAAGTAGACTTTTTTTTAAGTGTCTAGCGTGATATAAAGTGCTAATTGATGGATAAGAATAGTATTGAGTGTCTAAAAAAAATTCAAGAAATTATTTTATCACCAAAAAAGTCACTTACACTCGAATAATCGCACAATTCACTTTCTAAAACTGAAAACCGATCACAATCACGATCACTTACCCACCGATAAAGTTTGCGGACAATCGTCGCAAACCCCGGAGATTCCGATGGAAGTTGAGCAGCCTTAAGCACACAGTGGGTCAGCCACAACTAGGAATGTCTTGGGCTCACCGATCCGGAGCACCAGGGACAGGACGTCCGTCAACCGAATTCCGTAATAGTCATCCCCTCCAGCATCAGGTTGTCCTGTAACAATAATAGCGATAATAGCTAAAGGGTAACGGCGATTAATAATAATAACAGGCATAACAAATAGCAAGAAGGGCCCAATTTGAAAACTCGTTTCTCAAAAGGTTCTAGAGGTAGAAGGGTCCCTCATTACCATACTGTCCCTTTCCGGGTCATTCGCGTCCAGAGCTGAGAACTGGTCAGGTAGGTTTTTTACGGCGCCCGAACACAAGAGAAGAAACCCCTTGGATTCAGATTCAGATGACGATGACGATCGCGATGACCAGATGTCCTCCGCGAAAAGGGGTCCCTAGTCCCTTAGTTCTCTTTAGCCTTTAGTGCAAGCGCATCGGGCTAAGGATGATGACCTCCCCTCGACCCAAAGTGACCCACTATCGGAAACCGGTTTGGACAACCGTTTTCGCTTTACAGTTTGCAGTTTGCTTAGGGTCGGGTGCTTACCTTCATACCTTTGCTGTGGATTCGTCAAGAATTAAATTATTTCTAATCGTACATATCCAATTACTTTAACTACACTATCTTCATAACGTATCCGAAATATTTCTTTTTCTTTAATTATTGACGAATCTTAATTAAACCTCGAAAATATATTCTTCAAGTGACTTTAAAAGTTCACCTTATCGATTAACCAAATCCGTTGGCTAGCTTAAAAACGGCACAAGTTTAAAAAAAAAACCACAAAACGCACAAATATTTTTTTATACGGATAAGTCATACAATTCTTGACGAATCTTAATGAAACTCAACATATATATTCTCTGAGTGACTACCAATGACAGATTCACAAATTGGATTAATTCGTTGACTAGAAAAAAAATGGCAGAAATTTAAAAAAAAAACGCAAAAGTGTATTTATTACAGTTTTCGACAAATTTTTTTTTTATTTTTTTTTTAGTAAGTCTTGTAATTGTTGATGAATCTTTATGAAACTTGGGATATATATTCTAGAGGTGGATATTGAAGTCCAGTTAAAAAATTAGATCAATTGATCTAATGGTTTAGAAATGGCACCAATTGAAAAAAGTTATAGGATAGTATAAGCTTTCCGAAAAAAATTTTTTTTGCGAAATTATATCGCTTTAAAACTATATAAAATCTCTTACAATAGGTTTTTATTTTCATATTTTAGTCATATTTGGATGATCATTGATGAAATCAAACAAGAAATTGATTTTCCTTTTTACAAAAAATCAAGACATTTGATTTGAAATTGAAAGGAATTTGATTATTATTCTCCAGAAACTAAAAGTAAGAAAGTTAAACAAATAAAAATACTATTATTCTTAACCGGAAGCACCGAGTAAATAAAAAATAGCCCAGGTCAGTCGACATATGGTCCAGTTGGTCATAACGCATGAATTACGTGCGAATCCCCTTCAACCTAATTTCGAACGTTCGAATGCTACCCGGCACAAATACAAACACACGCGCTTATTCTCCTTCTATTTGAGCCCGCCCCATCTTCTTCCTTGCAAATCACTTTCTTTGTGCTAAGTTCTTTCAGCAAAAAATAACAAACCGTTATTTTGCATGCTCATGCTCTTTCAACCCACAATCTTTTTGCTTTTCAATGAACACAAAATAATATATTGAATCGTATGTAATGTCTTTATTAAAAATTGATCAATAATTCAATTTTTTGCAGGAAAAATTGGTAATTTTATTCAAGTTTTACTTCAGAACATTTGCATGCGAACAATATGAGAGTAAAAGCAAAAAGGAGAGCGAGAGCGAGAGTGGAGTTTGTCGGTGGCGAATAAACTGAGTGAGAGCTTAAATCTGGTCGTGTAGTAATTATCCAAATTGGCGTGTAGGGGTGGAATTACTATCGCTGGACCAGTGTGGTAACGCTTACTCGCTCGGTTAATCGGGAGGAGTTTCAGAAGACCTGCGATGAAAGCCATGGAGAACATATAGATATTATCCATGTACGAACACCGTGTATATATTGCTGTGCGACCGTTTGATTAGTAATCCTGTTCTTCGACGCGTTTGCTTCCAATCTTACTAAATTATCCTTTTTTTCAATTTTTTAGTCTAAAATCAGCAATAAGAAAATATTCGGAAATCGTATACGTCATCATGCTTTTCGAAATATTTTTTTATTCTCATTATAAAATTTTTACGTAACTTGGCATACTTATTCTTTAAATAATTACCCAATTTGAATTAAAAAATGGACCTAATTAGTTAGTTAGCTTAGAAATGGAAGTTTTTAGAAAAATTCGGAAATCGTATCGGTATCATCATGCTTTTTCAAATATTTTTTTTCCTAATAGGTCTTATAAATCTTAAAAAAACTTAACATACTTATTTTTTTAAGTAATTACCCAAGATAAATTAAAAAATATACAAAATTGGTTAGATATACAGTTTTCGGAAAAAAACTTTTTTTTTAAAAATAACTTTTTAATAAAAAAAACCTATATAGCTGTATCAATACCCACCAAATAAACATTTTTTTTATACTTCAATAATTTTGTGCCCAAAATTGACCCATTTTTTCCAAAAAATTCAAATTTTTTAACCTTAATTATCTTAACTTGCATTCTTATGAGTCTTGTCATTATTTTTTTAAGTAATTATAAAAGATAAATTAAAAAATAGACAAAAATGGTTAGTTATACAGTTTCCGAAAAAAAACTTTTTTTTCAAAAATAACTTTTTAATAAAAAAACCTATAAAACTGTATCAATACTCATCAAATAAACATTTTTTATCGTGTTTCAAAAATATTTCGCCAAAAATTGACCCATTTTTTCCAAAAAATCCAAATTTCTAAACTTGCGTTATTCGCAACAATTTTCTAAACTTGCAAGATTCAAAAGTTTGCTAACTCCTTGACAACATGAAACCATTCATTAAGTCTCGGCAAGCCAGAGTGTGACGGTGATTAGTAAATTTATGAAAAGCCACTCCTCAAGCCCAAGTTATTGGAAATCCGGGACTGGGTATAGTTTTATATTATTTCCCCGAATTTGGGGATAGGGTGACGACGAAGCGGCGTTCCTTTGACACGTGGGCTCTGAAAGGAGTCTTGAGAGTGGGTGGTGGATATAAAGAAGGCTCCTGTCAAAGGAATGATTAAAGATTCGACGTCGATGAGGAGGGACAAGAGCAAGCTTTTAAGCTAAACATAACGGTTGATTGCTTGGAAGTTAAAGAGAGTCCTCATTACCAAAAAGTTCTTCCGAATTCTCGGATATATAGGAAAAACTCGGGTGAATAATTACGAAAAATAAAGCTGTAATATTTAAAGCGGAATCACCCTCGAAGTAGTGGCGAATCTCTCGGATCTTAAAAAGACAAGGGTGGTAGTCAGGCACGTGGAGTAGTAGAGGTTGATCGCGATGTTGGGGGATGCAAATTAAAATCCTCGCCATTTTCTTATTCTCCAGTTTCTTATTTCCTACGGTGGTTCTCAACTCCCTTTAAATAAACACCCCCGATATAAAACTCACCCTGAGTTCGGCCCTATTCCTCCCCCTACCTCCACCCCCCTTAAAAAGGATAAAAATAAATCAATACTGGCTCCGACGGGCCCGAATATATACTTCGAAAGTATTAGTGACTTTCTCGAGGTTTCAATAACGATAAAAACCGTCATTACGTTTGTAATTATAATTAATAGAATGTCAGATGCACAACAATTGCATTTGACAACCTCCGACAAGAAAACTACGCGAGAAAGATTAAGTATTTTTAATTTGACTTAAGTATTTCTGGTACGACGTTTTTATTTTACTTAAAGAAATTTTTAAATAAATAAATTTATATTGTAAAAATTTGACAATTTTTAGAAATATTTTATTGACTTATTTTGATTAGAGGCATTATTAATTATATTTTTTAAAAATATTTAAGATATTTTTTATGGATTAATTTTTGGAAAAATAATTCAGCTGTGTAAAAATAAATTAAATTTATTTTAAGATATTCGAAAAATATTTTATAAAAAATTTTAAATATAATCTATATTATTAAGAGAATAAGAAAAATTTTGTGTCCAGAATAGTCGGCTTTTTTAATGAAATTTAGTGTAATTGCAAAGTTCTTGAATTCGTGCCTTTTAAATGTTTCATTCTAGATAGTTAATTTAAAATGATAAGTATTTAGGCAGTAGAAAATTATCTCTAGATACATAATTAAGAAATGACCTTGTATCTCGTGATCTATTGACAATTTTAAAGATATAAGCTCATTCTGAGGTAACACTCCTCAAGACCTTTCATTTGAATACCCACATCGATTTTTCATATATTTCATATATATATATTATATATGTATATATGAAAAATATATCAAAGGTGCATGTGGGTATTCAAATGAAAGCTCTTAATGAGTGTAACATCGGGATGAGCTTATATCTTTATAATATATGTCATATATATGTATATATGAAAAATATATAAAAAATGCATGTTGGTACTCAAATGAAAGCTCTTGATGAGTATAACATCGGGATGAGCTTATATCTTTAAAAAAGTCAATATTTAAAAAAGTACAGTGCAATTTAACATTTTTTTTAAGATTGCTAGTTTATATTTACTGAATTTTTAAAATAGATTCTTCATTTAATTATTTTTCTTCCTTAACTAGAATAAGATTTCTTAAAAAAAAAAAAAAAAAAAAAAAACAAAATTTGGGAAAAGAAGTTTAAAGTGGAATGTCACTTTTCAGTTCCAATGTCTCTGGCCATTAAAACACACTCTAGTTCATTAATTTCTCTTGTCCTTGCGACAGCGCACAAAAAAGGTCGTAGCTGGAGTAAGAGCGCGTACAAGCTCACTTCCAGTCAGCTTCTACTAGAATAGAAAAGGTTAATAAAACATTTCTTTGTCTGTTGGCTCTTGGAAGAAGAACCGAGTAGTCTTGGTCCATTTAAAATTATTTCTCTTGTAGCCTTCGCCGTCAGTCGGGCGTTGGGTGGTGAAAAAAAGATAAAAAAAAAAAAAACGGAAAGCTAGCTTGGTTCTTTAAAGCTTTTCCTTTCTCTTTCTTTTTAGAAGAGAGTCGACGCAGCGAGTTACCGCCGGCAACTCGCCCTCACCCCCGGTTTCTTCCGAGGCTCAGTCAATAAAGTATTCTAAAAAGCCCGCGCGAATAAGAGCCGTCTTACTCCCTCCTGTCCGCGCCCGGCAGTATCCAACAACCCTCTATTCCATCCTTACACTGGTACTGGGACGCTGAGGGTGGACGGCCAACCAGTAGACTAAGGGAGAGAATAGGGTGGAAAAATAGGGGTGGCAAAAAACGTCAATAATATTGGCAAGATGGAAGCTACGAATGTTTTAAGACTTACCGTGAATACTTTTCCGACGGAAAAGAAACACCCAAGTCTTGTTTGCTGTTGCTAGATTATTATTGTCCTGGACGCTTGAAGATAGCCGAGAAAATTTGTCGACGTGGTCGTAGTCTACAAAGGAATCGTAGGCCACAAGCCTAAAGTGGTAACTTTTAAGATGAAGATTAAATTGTTAAGAACAACTTTTTTACGACAGAGTTGGAATTATTGAGGATTTATGCCTAACTTGGATTATTTCCGCAAAAAAAAAAAAAGTTTAGAAAAATAATTATTTTTGTTAAATTGCACTGTACTTTTTTTAAATATTGATGTTTTTTAAGATATAAGCTCATCCTGATGTTACACTCATCAAGAGCTTTCATTTGAGTACCCACATGCATTTTTGATATATTTTTCATATATACATATATATGATATATATAAAATATATAAATATATGAAAAATTGATGTGGGTACTCAAATGAAAGGTCTTGATGAGTGTAACATCGGGATGAGCTTATATCTTTAAAAATGTCAATATTTCACGAGATACAACTTCATTTCTTAACTATGTACCTTGAAATAATTTTCTAATGCAGCCTAAATACTTATCATAATAAATTGACTATCAAGAATGATATAAAACCTTGAAAAGGCACAAATTCAAAAACTTTGCAATGACACTAAAAAAACTGACTATCCTTACCACAAAATTTTTCTTCTTCTCTTAATAATATAGATTATGTTAATTTATTTTTACACAGCTGAATGATTTATCCATAAAAACTATTTTAGATTATTTTAAAAAACATAATTTATTACCCAACTATTTTATTTTATTAATTTTCTATAAAAAATTTTTTTAAGTGCGTTGAAAAAAATATTTGATAAAAACTAGGCTACCAAAAATAATTTTCTAAAATAAAAAAAAACAAAACTTACATATAAGAGACTCACTAACCATAGTTGCAACCGCAAAATATAATTGGCTTACTCGTGTTTTCCGTTAATTGCCATTATCGGCGGGAACTTAGTTACTGGAAGCTCACAAGACCAAAATACCCATCCTTCTAGTAGTAGTAACCCCTTCCCTCAGTTCCTCCGTCACCTGTAAGCTGTTTATTCTGCGTACCCAAGTACACAAGTTGTCCAAGAGCGACTACTTGGTTGTTTGCTTCTAAATCTTGACCGAAATACCAAGCTTGATAATTTTTCAATAAACTTTTCCATAATTATTAATTAACAAGTTTACTTTTAAATTTAAAAATTAATTACAAAAACTCCGAACTTTGTTCCCTCAAAAGAAAAAAAAAATTAAATTAAAATACCGAATAATAATAATAATAAAAACGGCAATTGAGATGACTCGTTGCTTGCCCGGAAAAAAGTTGAATCACGCGATAGGAAAATTTTAAGGCGAACTTTAGAATAGAAAGCGTTCGCCGGTCTGCTCGAGGAGAAGAAAGAAGAAAAAGCAAGAACAGAAAAGGAAGAAAAAAAAAAAAAAAACTGGATAAAAGGAGGCGGGAGTGTTTCACTGCTCGGTAATCGCCGACCCGTCTTGAGTACTGAAAAGTTTCATTATTTTTTTTTGCCACCCCCCACCCCCCGGCTGTTTTATTATTTTTTTTTTTTTTGAATTCCCGGTAGCCGGAAGAAAATATCTCGAAACTCGCTAGCTTGTACCTTCCTTTGCTCGCTGGTACGCCGTCTGCCTTGGAGCCACCCCGTGGACTTGAGCGTTTCACCCACTGCCACCCTCCACCCCCCAACCCCAACCCCTTTCTTCCGCTTCTTCCCGCGAGCACAATGGAACCCGAATCCATCTCGGACAACCTCCGCTTGAAGCTCCCAACCCCCGGCTGCCACCCACAACAGCACCCTCTCATCTTCTTCTGCTTCTTCTAGCATCCCCCTCTTCTTTTTCTTCGTATCTCGGAAGAACAGCGTCGACGAATAATTCCATTTTCTTCTGCGAGTACAATTTTGCTTTCAATTTATTTTCCCCCTTTTTCCATTTCACGAGATATATAGTTATACACCATTTTATTTTGCTTGTCTTCTCTTTGCCTCAGTCCGGTTTTTATCAAATATTTTTATTGATCTCAAAGAAATTTTGTTTTTTTTAAATAAATCACCTCAATTTTTTTTCATAATATTGTCAGTAATTAAAAAAAAAATTTTTTATTCTTATTCTAGTTATTTGTCATTTTTTTTTTTTTTATTGTAAATTGTTCTCAGGGTATTTTTATCTTTTGTTATTATTAGTTAGCTTCATAAATTATTCGCGTTATTAATTAATCCTTAAAAAAAAAAAAAAAAAAAAAAAAAAAAAAAAAAATTTAATTAAATTAAATTCATAAAAAAAATTATACTAAGTGAAATCGACGGTACTTATAAATGTAAATGGCTCTACTTTATTCGTAATGCGACGGAAGCTTTTCTGTATCAATATAAAGTAAGAATTAAATGGAAAAAGTCGAAAAAATATCCAGAGCATTGCTAAAATTCGATTTTTCAAAAATTGATTTTTTTTATTTGCATTGTTTATTATTTCCAAATCTTTTTCAAGGCTAAATTACTGCAAGATAAGTTACTAGACACCTTAAAGTTACTGTAGAAATCTACCCCAACCCTCTAAGTTAATTCAAAAAAAAGTTTTCTTTGTTAGGTATTTTCAAGGTCACGCTTTTGGAAATTTTTTCTGCGAAAAAATGTCGATTTTTTTGAGTTAGCGTTTTGGAAAAAATTTTTTTGATATCTGGGGTTGTAATTCTGTTATCTAGAGGCTTTTTTGCCCGGAAAATTATGTGATAAATAAATTTTTAAGAGCATGAAAAAATGAAAGATAAAAATCTGAGCTTGAAATATTGGAGAAAAGAGCAATTGGCTGGTAGTTTCTTAAAAGGGTTGATAATCGTAACGAGTTCGCAAGCTAGTAGAGTATAACAAACAGGCAGTACGGAATGACAAGGCCGAGTCGTTATCTGAGAGCCCTTTTTCTCACAACTGCATCTCAGTAGCCTAAGAGGGGCGACGAATTAAAATCCGATCCACCCTCGTAGTTTTAAAAGAATATAAGGAGACGGAGGGAAGAACAAGATTGAGGGAAGGAGAAGGGCTTGCGATTTAGAATAGAGGGGGGGGTCGCAAGAAAATTCGCAAAGTAATCAGCGAGTGGTAGTCCCTGTTCGGGCATAATTAATCTTAACGTCGGGTCGAAATTTTCCAAAAGGGGATGTCAGATCTTTTCTTGATCCGCTGCTCCGTTTAAAACTTTTAAAATTCCTCCGGTAATTCTTTTTGTTCTTATTCCCCACCCCCCTTCATTTTTATTTCCAGGCAATTCAGATTCTCATTTCAAGGCTCCATTCTGATGCCCGCGAGCAAAAATTTTGAGGGATCATCGCGAGTCTCAATCTGGATTTTAATAACCCTTTCTTTAGTTAGGGAAATACACAAGAATTTGTTGTTACGCTTTTGATTACGAGGGTAAGATTTACGTTAAATTAACTCTGCTAATTTTTTTTTTTTTTTTTTTTTTTTTTATTTACAATTAAGGGGTAGAATCCCACCCAGAAAAAACTGGGGATTGGTTTGTGGGTAGGGCAAAAAACTGTCGACTGTTTGCAAACAAAAAGGTCACCCCACGATTCATTCACCCCTCGAGTTTTTTAAGAGCCGACTGCGTCGACCTCGGACGTAAGACGCCGCAACTACGCGCGCCTTTTTTATCCAAGAAGCTTCTAGTGGCGCCATCGTGTTAAGGGTGCCGGAAACATGTAAGATTCAATTGATTTCATCCCCTAGTAAGACATCGAGAAGGAAGAGATCTTAAAAGTTATTAAAAAATTTTTTTTTTTTAAACTTTTACTCTTTTTTTTTAAATTGACATTTTTTTCAATTTAAAAATTTTTTAAAGGCCTTAAATGCTCACCAAAAGTTGCTTGACACTTTAAAATTGATGTAAAAAAATATTACAATAAATTATTATTGTTTAAAAAAAAGTTTTCTTTGTTTAGTTTTTCAAGGTCACGCGTTTTTTATTAAAATTATCGATTTTTTCGTAGTTATCGTGTTAAAAAAATTTGTTTTGGAATGTAGGGTTGAAATTACACTATCTGTTGGTAAAATTAACATATGATATCATAATAGTGTCACAAAAAAATGCAGAAATATTTTATGAACAGAAAAGGACTAAATTTTTGTCTTTCACAAGTATTCGAGTATTACGAAGTATATAAATTTTTCTATCGGGTAAAATCAATATAACTATTGAATTTTTCACATTAAAAATAGCATATCTAAAATTCTCTTGTCAATTTAAAGAATTCAAGCTTGTAAAGCATTTCCGGAATTTATTTTCTGAGCTTTTGCAATTCCATTTCTATTTAGAATTAAACTTTTATGGATCTCGGAAATGAAAGACTGTGGGATGTTGTGTGGGGTAAGTAAGTGCGGAAAAGAGATAGAATGTCAGTTAGGACTGGTTTTCTCTTTGCAATTTGCTGTAGATTGCACCTGTACGGTCTATTACCGTGGAAGTTCGTCTGACGGCGTAGCTGGTAACCCACCACCATTATATATATATATATTTCCTTTTTCCCTTACCTATCCGCGATGCTTCGTCCCTATTATAAGTTGCGAACAAACTTTACTTATATGCACCCGCGACTGTTTCTCGCATGCGCTTATTTCCAGCCCCTGCATCATGTCGACCTGTTCTAGCTCTTTTCCACCCCTTTTCTAGCAACTAGCAACCCTTACACCCACTTTTCTATATCCACCCACACCTAGACAACACACCCACAAAACTAAGTCTGAGTTTCATATCCACCGTCATACTTACGCCATCATTAATATACCCAGGTTACTGTCTTCTCGTTCCAGCTAGCACCTCCTCACTCCGTAGCTAGCACCCGAACCCGGGCTTATTTTCCAACCCTTCACTCTTGCACTCTTACTACCCTTTAGCTGAAACTTTTGCATACACTGCATCTCGACTGTTGTTATGTATCATCCACCATTCCACCCCCTCGGCCTTCCACCCCCTCCTGTCCCTTAGCCACGCCGGAAAACACTCAGATACTGTGAAGCCAATGAGTAACTAATGCTGCGTTAGATGCACTGGGAGTTACTTTAAAGGGTGTGCTGTGTCTTGGTGTCTTACTCCAGATACAAAGGATCCTACAAATTGTATGTATGTAGGTATGTGTATGTATATAGACTGGATCTGATGTATAGGTACAGGCAGTTGAGTGCAAGTCATGAGGCTGCATGTAGGCAAAACTTGTATGACGGTGAAGCTCCTCCGGGCGCCATGATCAAAAGTTTAAATTGGAAATTCGGGAAATGCTGACGAGAGCTTCAAGAGATTTTTAACTTTCTTACGGGAAAGCAGAGCCAGACTTTGATTTTTTTGGTATTAAAAATTTTAGTAAAATTACAAGACAAATAATAAGTAAAATTGTAATTTTAAATAAATGTTTTGCCTTTTAGCTTCCAATTCTTGTAAAATTACAATAGAAATTTTTTAACACCTTTATGTACCTTACCTATTACTTTAATCACTTATGGCGTATAAATATCATATTTCTCCATATCACTGAGACGAATGGGTGAAATGAACCTCAATATTGCGAATCAATCGATTTGCGGTATGAATACTGCTTTGCAACCCTCGCATATGGGGATTCCTTGTTTTCGTAATATCAGCAGTACTTAGTAACTAATATTCCACGTGTGCTCATCTACACACATGTGCAAACGGGTAGAATTGCATCTCACTCATCCTTCCGTCTCTCAACGTCATACCGTCATTTAAACACACACGAGCTTTCATGCTGATTTGCGCATCATCACATTGAAACTACAGACTAAACCAAAACCAGACCGAGTGGTGATACGCGTGAATTCCAACAGCAAAAACATTAAACGCCATAATCGATCCCTATACTGTTAATACCAAACGGTTTATCCCTCGTCGCTCTATTTTGAGGTCACACATTCCTCCCTATAACACTCTGGGGTTCATTATCATCGTGTTTTCATCCAATGAATTTTTAAATTGATGAATTATTCCCACGTTAACGTTCGATGATCGCAAGCCGATGAATTTTTAACGTCGAGGTTAATATCATCGAAATTTAAACTATTTTACTGCCCATAATTCATCAATCCGCTGAAATATTCTGTTATATTTTTTTCACCCGTCATTTTGGGTTTTTGATAACGAATCATTGGGTTTGGAGGATGCTGGAGAGTCCAGAGAAACCACCATAAAAATTTCAGACATCTAACTTAATTACAAAAAAATTTTTCTTTGTTAGATATTTTCAAGGTCGCCAAAAAAATTATAAATTTGCTAAAAATGATCGTTTTTTTGGATTCTAACTCTTTAAAAAATTTTTTTACATTTCGTAATTGTTTATTTCTGCGGTTCAGTGAGCATAGGTTGATAAAAAATGTATTTAAAATTTAAATAGACCTCCTGTAAATTTCCGAGGGATTGTTACGCAGTGACCAGTGGTCAGTTCGGAAGTCCGAGAGCACGCAACGGGTTCTTAGCCTCGGGGGTTCAATCTTCAGCGTATACGCATATAAATGTGTGTAAATATAGACCAGGTACATGAGTTAGTAGGTTAAAAAAAAGGGATCACGTGTACGATGCCCGGAGGTTGATTCTGATTCTTGGCTGGAGCTTTTGTCCCCGGAATATTTTACACGTCAAACGAGCTAATGAGACGGGAAATAATTGCTTATTAATGGGCAACTGACCGCACGCGAGACATTGTTAATATGGCAAGCGCTAATAGCTTGATATTCATTTATTAAATCTACATTTTATTGTTGTTATTATTATTTATTTTTTAGATTGTAACAACACACAATTGTGACATTTGAATGAAAAAATAAATTAACAAACCCGATTGAATTTCTGTATAGGTAAGGCAGATGCTACCGCTAACCAGACGTACGTCTTTCCTACTTGGTTATTTTGGCGTTATTGTCCTGTTACCGGGAATTATTTGAGAACTGGTCTAACTGGACATTACAATGCGGGCGGAATCGCTCCGGTTTATTCATACAATGTTATAAAACTGGTTACATTAGAATTTAAAATACAACAGATATACGGGTATGATTTTATACTTGATTTTTCATTTTTAATTTTCAAAAGATCAAATGAAATTTGAACTTTTTATATTCAGATGCTTCTTTTTAGATATATCAAACCTAATTTAATTTTTTTAAAGTGTCATATACTCTAGAAATTTTTTAGAAGTTATTTTTGTAATATACATACCTTTAAATAATTCAAAAAAATTTTTTTCTTTAAGAATTTAAAGTTAGTTACAATTTTTTTATCAATTATAGGCTTAAGACATGCTTTATAACATAAATTAAAAGAAAAAAAATAAACCAGACCTAAAATTTTAATTATAAAAAACTTTTCTTTGTTAGGTATTTTCAAGGTCATCGATTTTTTCGCAAAAAATTGAATTTTGACGTTTATTTCTGTTTTAAAACACTAAAATAATTTTTTTGCTATCAAGGAAGTAAAATTGACGTGTAAATAAATTTTTAAAATAAGAATTGATCAACTGGTTGGTCATTTAAAAAAAAAAAAAATGACCAAACTTCCCATGGAAAGCAAGAGGTATATCCGGGTCAGGCGCCCCTCGAATAGTAAGCGAAGAAACAGGTTTATCGGACGCGTCTTCGCGGCCACCCTTATTTTTTCCCATCCCTAGTGTCCGAGCAGATAGAGTGACCTCTTCCTTTTCTCAGGTTTTACTGAGTGTCCAAACTAACTGGTTTTCTTTCCCACATTCTGAGTATGTACTTTTACGAATTTTAAGCCCACTACCGGTCAGTACAAGAAATTACGGAGGGGATAACTGGTACTTTTATTTCCACATTGACCGGTTATAAGTTGCTGACCGATATTCAGTTTGTGATTTTGTCTCGGCTCGACTGGATCGTCGAAAATAACAATATTAAAAAGTGAAGTGCGAAAAAAAATTTTTTTTTTTTTCATTTTTATTAATTAAAAAAAATAATATTAGTTTTTAAAAATGGTAAGAAAATACATTAACGTTTGTTAAAGGCGTTGGTTTTCCCAAGTTCTCTCCCTCTCAAACACGTCGAGGGCGGAGTCCTAGCGGCCATACTGCCACCCCCGTCTTACCAGACTTACCCCCTAGAAGCAAAATAAGGGATGAAAAACATCATAGTCACGTAGGAGGCCATCTTTATTCATTTGTTTTCATTTATTCAATTTATTCTGCTAAATCTGAATAAATACCAGCGTTTTTTTTTTTTAGTATATATAAACTCTACTAAAACATTTCTACCTCGGGTTTTCATTTTATCTGAGACATCAAGATCTCTTAAGTCGTCACCACGTCGTCTCAAATTTCGACTGCATACACACACTCTCTCTCGGTTCCTTGATGTTCGCTTAACTCATTTCTGTCTGTCACAACCTTATTCTGTAATTTCGTTTACAAATGAAAGACCCGCGAGCAGTGACTTTGTGCACGACATATATAAGCTTGAGAAAGCTTTGCCCAGGTCGCCGGGACTTCTTGCAGGTACTCACTATTACTTACATATAACACAATCTACTCCGCTGTATATTCTCCCAAGATATACCTTCCTTCACACTCAAACAACACTGAGGCATTTAATTTATAAATTATTCAAGCGCTCGAGATGTTTCTTGCATCAACTTCCTTGTTTGTTTACTTTTTTACCCTTTTAATTCATTTAGTAAAACATTTACTCTAACAAACTTCAAAAAAACGCTTTTTTATTTTCAAACATTTTTTTTCAACTCATAATTTTTTTTCTTATCTCTCATAGCTCAATAATACACCCAAAGATACAAATTAAATGAAAAAAAATAACCCGGGCTAAAAAATTCAAATTTAAAAAAGTTTTCTTTGTTAGGTATTTTCAAGGTCAGCGATTTTTTGGCAAAAAATCCATTTTTTCATTCTCAAAGTTAATTTAATGCTTTAAAATTTTTTTTTCTAATTCGTCAGTGGTAGAATTAACTTATATAAATTATTCAAGCACTAGAGATGATATTTCTTGTACCAATGTCTATGTTTGATATTTTTTTGCATCTTTTAATTAATTTAGAAACATCTATTCACTGAAAAACCGTAAAAAAAATTTTTTTCATGCTTGAAATAAATTTAATGACATTTTTTAATTTTTAGTATAACTCGTCAGTAATAGAATTAATTTATCAGTCATTCAAGCACTAGAGATGCTTGTTAACTTTGTAATTCATTTAGAAAAACATTTACCTACTAACAAACTGCAAAAAAAAACTTTTTTTTTTTTAATTTATTTTCACGTTATTTAATTTTTTTTCTGTCAATTATGAGTCTATAACACGGTCAATAACATAAATTTGCCAGAAAAAAATAATTTGCTTTAAAAAATTTAAATAAAAAAAAGTTTTCTTTGTTAGGTATTTTCAAGGTCACGATTTTTTGCAGAAAAATCAATTTTTCTGCTATTTAGAGTGAATTTAATAATATAAAAAAAATTTTTTATGACTTTGTGGTGTAAAGAGAGTATAATAGAAATAATTGGTTCAGTTCCAAGCGAGTCTAGTGGTTGGAAAAAATGAAATTACAAATTTTAATGGTAGTAAAAAATCTGAGGACATTATTGAAATAAAAGGGTCGGAATAGTTTGAAATGGCTTTTTTTTATCCTTATAAAACAGTAAAAAAAGTAATCCAAGGATACCGTATACATTTTGGGTGAATGGTATTTTAATTCGCCGGGAATGCTGGCGGACCGCCAAACGTCCGCAGAGATTTCTTAATACCCGCCGCAAATGCCCATGCTCGTTTTCCCCCAACCTTCAGAGCAATATATACAAGCTCCGAATGGGAATGGGAATGATAGTGGCTTTTTTTCCGTAATAATCTCCCAATCCTCATATCCGGAAAAAAGGTTCATACCAAATAACTGGTTATCAAAATAAATGTTACCCTTATCCACTCGACAGAGATTTGGAAGACTAGAACCCTTATCGCATACAAAGCGTCTTGTGCTCAGAGCAAATAATAATCTTACAGCAACACTTGTGTCCAAAATTGTGACCTCTCCCCAGAGATTCAATTTTCACAAAGGTCGGTGTGGACGAACGAAGGTGGTGTCGGAGCCCAGAAGGAACGGAAAAGGAGACGGTGAGCAAACCCTATTCTAGGGTAAATAGCCCGGACCCTCGTAAAAGTAAAGAGACCGTTTTCTTCCCTCGAAGCTAACCAAGAGAAATTTATAGGAATTTTTCCGAAAATTATAGGAATGGTTCCTATAATAAAATGATCATAGGTATCAATTCTATGCTCATTATGGGAACCATACCCAGTTTATTGGAAACGTTCCTATACAATAATGGAATAGCTTCAATATATTATGGGAATGGTTCCTATATTATAGGAATGGTTCCTATATTAAAGGAATGGTTTCGATAATATTATGGGAATGACGCACATAATAATAGAAAAATGTTTATGTTCATAAAAATGAAGCAATCACTTGAAAAATATTAAGTAATTATTATATATTTTTTTGCTAATAAATTTTTTTGTTGTAAATAAAAATAGATCTTTTACTGGAGTGAAAAAATTTCTTTTTCATAATTTTTATTCACGTGTGTACTTAATCTTAAATTGTTTCTTCCAACTCAGTTATTATTGTGTTAGATAATATTGATAAATATTGTAGCAATTGTAAAGTTTCTCTAATAAAAGGGATATTTTGTCACTATACAATTAGTGGAGCAAAATAGATATGGAAATTCATTGTTTATTTTTACAATTTCATTTTATTTTTAAAACAAATTATTTATTTACAATACATACGTTGAATATTTATTAAATCCGCCTTTTGGGTATGTAACTTTTATTGTTTATATCAACAATATTACTTATTTAACATATTTCAAATGATATTATTGGGAAGCAAGTTAAATTATCGAAATTACTAATAATTTCAAATGCTTCAAAGTGGTCATCGAAGTCACTAATAACTTAAGTTGTAATGATAAATATCTCAATATTATTAGGCATCATCACTATAATATTATAGGAATGGTTCCTATAATATTATAGAAATTATTCCTATATATTATGGGAATGCCGATATTACAGTTATAATTATAGGTATCGTTCCTATAATTATAGGAACCATTCCCAATAATTATAATAACATTTCCCCAATAAATTATGGGTACATTCCCATAATTTAAGTAATCGCTCCTAAAATGGGGAAAAATTTAATTAAAATAGGAATGATTTCCACATTTTTCTCTCCGTGTATTTGGCGCCCATTGACGGGCAGATCTGCCAGTTTATTTTCGCATTAACGACCAAGATTGGAAGACGCTGGTATCCTCCCATTGAGATAATATCCTCCATAACGGAGGAGAATTCAGCCTTGGTCCAAGATACTTAGCCGTTCTCGGCATTCAGTCTCACCTCGGGTCGCTTTTATGGCTTAGATACAAGAGACTGGGCTTGTAACTCAAAACAGTCACGAGGGCCCTCCAACCCTTCAACCCTTGAAGGCTGGTCCTTTCAAATCCTGGTATTTCCACCGAAGCTTCCAGCTTCTAGCTAGGCAATACTCGTTCTCATTCCTTCAACTTAAACTTCTGGTTGTTCTTCTAACCTCCTCCTCCTCTTATTCCTTTCAGCTTTCCTCCCCCGACACTTCCTCCTCGACAGCAGTCACTGCTAGTGTGCCCGGTAGCACTGCTCGTCAGCTTTTGTCTCGAGCATTGATTTCCGAGGCCAACTTTGCTTCGTTGTCGTCGTTAAATTATAATCGCGAAACACCCGCTTCAAGTTACAGACAAAGCACTACACCAGACACATATATAGACATATATAGATATATATATAATATACTGGGTAAAACATACACAGAGCTAACCTTACTACTTCTCTAACTCGGTGTATGAAGTCAGAAGCTTTATCCCTCATCCTAAATACCCACCCCAGAATCTCCACCAGACTTTCTTCTCTCCGGATCCCGAAATGACGACTCCAATTGTTTGGGAGACACCCGCCGGTAACAGATCCTCTTTCTACGATTCAAATCATTTGGTAGAAACTTTTGGTAAAGTTTTAACGGCGACAACTTTCTGATTTACATTTTACAGTTGCAATTTAATATTTATTAATTTATTGACTTTTAATTATCAAGAGAATAAGCAAAATTTCATATGATAAAATGGTTGAAAAAGTCTTTAGAATTTAAGCCTTTTCAAGGTTTCATGTCATTCTAGATATCAATTTATGATGATTATTTAGGCTGTATTCGAAAATTATCTCTAGATACATAATTAAAAAATTACCTTGTATCTCGTGAACTATTGACATTTTTAAAGATATAAGCTCATCCTGATGTTACACTCGTCAAGACCTTTCATTTGAGTACCAACATCAATTTTTTCATATATTTTATATATTATATATATTATATATATGTATATATGAAAAATATATAAAAAATGCATGTGGGTACTCAAATGAAAGCTCTTGATGAGTGTAACATCAGGATGAGCTTATATCTTAAAAAATGTCAATATTTAAGAAAATACAGTGCAATTTAACAAAAATCATTATTTACTAAAACAAAATTTTAAAGTTACGGCAGTCACATAGTGACTGCAAGGTTGCTAATAATTAATAAAAAAAATTAGAGTCTTTTCCAGAACTGAGTAAACTTCTAGTTCTAGGCTTAAAATAGCAGTCTAGAGTACAAATAAATTGTTGTTGCAATACAAAATTAAATTCAATATTCCTCGAGCAACATCTATGGAATAAGGACTAAGGAGTGAAGAGAGGTAAGAAGGGTTAAGACCGATAATCGTCGGCACGAAAGATCGTAAACTCTTGAGAGGCATAATCACAATTAAGCTAATAATTATTGTCGTCACTTTGCGTTGGCAGTTGGTAATCCTAAAATCACGGTAGTCCCTCGGTACTACCGAGGTACTACCAACTAGTACTTACTCCTTAGCACTTATTACTTCTTAGCTAAACCCAGAAATGTCTTACTAGTTTTTGACGAGCTTTAAGATCGGAGAACCGAGTGCTAGCTGAGCTTTTCTGCCGTTTACTCATATGTATATATACATATATATGTATAAGTACGTGGAACAGAAGTGAGTATGGTAAGTTGGAGGGTGCCCCAGTGGTGTTTGAGTTTGAAATTACGAAGCGAGAGAATTTATATGCCGGTGCCGCCTGTTCTTGCACGCTACCACGAGAAGTTTCATTTATTTAAGGCATCTTGCTCCAAAGGGTGGTGAATGGGTTGTGAAGCCTTACCCTATACTTACTCGGCAAGAATATCACCCTCTTCTTAAACATACTTGGAATTTTCGGGAAACAAAATTCATATTTTTCACTCAACTTATATACTTAATTATTTTAACCTTTATCATTATTTATTGCTGGTAATTTATTTCCACAACCTTCTTTAGCTTCAATAAATCATTTTTAACTTGGTTTGTTTGCTAGCAGTGATAGATGAAGAAAATATTGTTATTAAATTATTACAACACTATTTTAATTAAATAATTTTTTATCTTGATTCAAGACTATGAAACTCTTCATTATTTTCTTGGTCTAAGAATTTTTCTCTTGATTCAATTAAATTTTTTTTATAGTGTAACCTTAAAATTGGTTTATCTTAATTTCAATTTTTTTACCCACATTTAAAGTAAATTTTAAGAGTTATTCATTGAATATCTTATCGCAAAAATTTACAATTCAGGTCTCATGATAGCGCTTCCCTTATGAGTAATCTATCAGTATAGAATCTAAAGATGCTAATTATTCCATAATTGTTCAAAAAAATATCCACAAAAGCTGCTCTATTCAAAAAAACTCAAATTGTGATTAAAAATTCAGCTCATTGATAATTTTTTCAAGTTTAAGGTTGCCTAATTTAAGGATTTTTCTTCAGAATAATTTACCAGATTTTTATTGTCTTTTTAAGACGCTAACATTAAATATTTAAATATCATTAAATAAAAAATTGAAAATTATCTTAAATAATGAGTTATGACAATAAATAACTAAAATATTCAGTAATTTTATGTCACGTGGGGTTGACAGCCTCACACCAACCTCGAACGAAGCATTGCGCCTAATCTTGTTGTAAAATCTAATTCCACCAACAATTTCTAAGCCGGTCCATTAAAATTCTAAGCACAACCGAGTTTCGAGCATAAGAGAGGACCGAGATGGTGGTGTGAGGGAGTAGATGGAGCCGGGGCTGGAATGAGAGGTCGCCGGAGGCTCTAAGAGATATTCCCCTCCCAGAAAAGACACCCCAGAACCAGAACGAGAAGGACCGGATTAGATAAAAGATGGGAGAAAGAGGGAGAAAGCAAACCCGACCCGGAATGAATTTTGTCGGCGCTACACTTTGAGAAAACCCTGGAAAGCTGAAGAGGACGGCGAATGGAAAGCGGTGTGGAAGAGGAAGAAGAAGAACAAGAAGAAGAAGAAAAGGGTGGAAAGAGAGAGCGGAGCTGAAACAATAAGAACCACCGATGAAGAGGAACCAAAGAGAATGAGCAAGAAAGAGATGGAAGATGTCTTTCACTTCACCCTCTTTTCCTCCTTCTTCTCTTCGGAGGGAACTACCCTTAGTATAACCTCCGGCAGCTCTTGTGTTGGTGTGTGTGTGTGTGTGTGTGTGTGTGTGTGTGTGTTTGGGTGTGAGCACCCCCGTCGGACGTCGGCTGTAAGAACGCTGTAAAAGCTCACCTCTCCTTGGTTTCTATTGGCTGAGCCGGCAAGCGCTGAGGAGATATCTCGCAAATAGCGAAACGGTATGACTAGAAAGTATGAGTCGAGATGTGTGTTATGTGTGTAAGCATTCTACGATTCTACGAAGGACATTTTCCATTGAGCCGTCTTATTGTAAGGGGTAAACTTTTTGGAGGAAAAGAGGAGGAATGAGATAAAGAGACACAGTCGCCAGAGGTGATGGTGATGGTGGTGATGGTGATGATGATGGAAATGTGATTCTCATATAGACGCTGTGAATCCCTCAAGCGGACTATTCAAACTCACGCGAAGCCCAACAAATATTATATTTTCTCCTTCATTTTTTTTTAACGAGGAGTTCTGTCTTGTATGATATTGTTTCTTAGTTAGATTTTTATTTGAGAAATTTTCCTACAATTCTAGGGCTTATTTTTGGAATCACTTAAGTAATAATTCTGATATGGCCCTTCATATTTTTTGCTAATTTATTCTTCTGTAATATTATTTGACTAAATAAGGTATCACTAACAACCTTGTAGTCACTACGTGACTGCTGGAACTTGTAAACTAGAAAAAATTAAAATTTTTGCATCGTTAAATAATGACTTCTGTTAAATTGCACTGTATTTTCTTAAATATTGAGAGTTTTGAAGATATAAGCTCATCTTGATGTTATACTCATCAAGAGGTTTCATTTGAGTACCCACTTGCATTTCGATACATTTTTCATATATAGATATATATATAATATATATAAATATATGAAAAATTGATGAGGGTATTCAAATGAAAGGTCTTGATGAGTGTAACATTAGGATGAGCTTATATTTTTAAAAATGTCAATAGTTCACAAAATACAAGATCATTTCGTAATTATGTCAAATTGCTCTGTACTAAGTTAAATATTGACATTTTCAAAGATATTCATCATCAGGATGAGCTTATATCTTTAAAAATGGCAATATTTCACAAAATACAAGGTAATTTCTTAATGATATATCTGGAATTTTCATTCCTTTTTTTTTCTTTTCTTTTAGACAATTTAAAAAAACATTAATTAGAAGTCTTTGCGGTTGAAATGGTTTCAGGTTCCTTAGTGTGTACAATTACTGGCCCGGGAGAGAAATGAATTTGGGTGTAAGGGGAACTAAGTGTATGCTCCTCAGCCTCTTGGTTCACTCTCGGCCTGGGAATTGAATTTCTGCGCTGAGAATGCAAAAGAGAGTGGAGGGTGCCGTAGACAAGAGACTTGGACGGAAAATAGGGAATAGGGAGGAGGGAGGTTAAGTGGGTGAGAGCAGGTAAGGAAAGCGAGGCCTCTGGGACCGGCAAGAACAAGGGATGGGCTGTAATACTGTTATTGCCAATAATGGTGCCTTTACCTTTACCTCTACTTGTAATCAATTTACCGTTAAAAATAGCTAATTGCTCTAAAGGAGGTTAAAAATTTGAAAATGCGGACCCAAGAGTTAATTGATCGTGGACCAAGTGTTTTTGGGGTGGCAATTATACCCCCAGTTAACGAACCAGGAGTTGGACATCTCCAAAGTAGTTGCCATCTTTCCTCCCCAGGTTATCTTACTTTAAAGTATCTTCTCTATCCAATCCACGCGGCGAACTAAATCGAATCAAGTCTCGAATTAAATACGACCCTCTGTACACTGTACTCTGTATTCCACACGGCCTCCTACCTCCCAACCCAACAAAGAAGAAGAAGAAGAAGAAGCAGAGTAAGAAGAAGTGAGGCTGGAGAAACCAATTTTGGGTGTAGCTCGTAGCTTCGCCTTGTATTTAATTACCAACTCAAAGTCTGGAAAGCGCCCCTTTGTCGTAAACCAACAAAATCCCAACCAACTTCTCATTATAAGGAGGAAAAAAAACGTAAGATGAAGGAGAAGAGGAAAGAGGAAAGAAAATATCAAAAGACATATCCACTAAAGCCAATAGGATACGTGCCAAAAGCTTTCCGACCCTTTTCATCCTTTAAATCCCACCCACTCTCCCATTTGTATTTGCCCCGAGAAACTTTCATCCACCCCTTACTTTACTTTGCTAACGAAAACCGTTCGCTCCCCCGGCTCCTCAACTAGGAGATCCTCACCCTCTTGAGCTGAGCCCCAGCTCCCATTCCAGAGACTACACCCATCCCAGGCACCCCTGCGTTCGCGCAAATATCGCCTTTCATATTCCTTCGAAGGAACAGAAAATCGTTACCAAGCCTTTTGCGCAAAAGCAAGCGAATGCCTATAAGTGTCTCCGTCGCGCCCAACTTTGCAGCCCTCTTTTATCCTTATTCATTCTCCAGCTACATACGGACTTGTGTATACTCTCTACGCATTCTCACCCAACCAAGGAGAGGCAAACACTAGACCAAGTAAGTAAAGTCTCTCAGCTACCCTTTCTCCTTCTCCGCCTCCTCCTCCTCCTCCTCCTCTTTTCTCCTATTCAATATTCCCGTGATAAGGAATGGAGCTTTTTTTCCAAGCTGGAAAAAAAAAAATTCTGGGTGAGATTAAGGGCAGGAAATTTCTAGAAAGTTGAGGCTTAGCAATTAACCTCAGAAATTAACGACGTTGAAATTAGTAGTCGGAAATTCTGATCGTAAAATCTTGCACTGGGACGAAACTTGACATCAGCTTCCCTTAAACCGGTAGGTAACCCATTCCTCATTTCTCTTAAACTACGTCGTCATTGGCCTCACTCATACCGGTAACTTTAAGGAAATTTTCATTAAACTCGACAGTAATTACATCATCATTCAGATGTGACACACATGGCCCGCTTATCTGCTAATAATTAGTCACCTAAGATTGAATGGTTCCAATTTGGTAATTATATCATTATCATTACGATTATAATATATGTTCTTAAGAGATTAGGAAAAATTTTGTTTTAGACTGCATTTGAAAATTATATCTACATAATTATGAAATGACCTTGTATCTCGTAAAATATTGATATTTTTAAAGATATAAGCTCATCCTGATGTTATTTTATATATTTATTTATATATATATATATATATATATATATATA